>CM042963.1:25924487-26058993 GCA_023678885.1 Pogostemon cablin
TGTGCCAGGTCAAGAACTCCTTGAAGTCAGCATTTTCTTTCCATTTTTATGGTCAAATTAGTTATTGTACATGATTATAGTTGGAGAACATGTGTTTCAGAGCATATAACTACTACGAAGCTTATGCCATAGAGTCACTAAAAATACACTGTGCAGAGTTGATTCCACTCCATGAACCAGGTCAAGAACTCCGTCAAGTGAGCATTTTCTTGCCATTTTTATAGTCAAATTAGTTATTAGACATGAGAATATAGTTGTAGAACATATTTTCAGAGTATAAAAATGCTAGGAAACTTGCGCCGTAGAGTCGTTGAAAAGTTAAAGTGCAGAGCTGATTCTACTCCGTGAGCCAGGTCAAGAAGTCCTTGAAGTGAGCATTTTCTTTCCATTTTTATGGCCAAATTAGTTATTATAATTTTTAATATTGTTGGATAACATGTCTTTAGAGTATATAACTGCTGCAAAGCTTGCACCATAGAGTCACTAAAAACTCACAATGCAGAGCTGAATCTAAACGGTGAGCCAGGTCAAGAACTCCTTGAAGTAAGCATTTTCTTGCCATTTTTATGGTCAAATTAGTTATTCGATATGAGAATATAGTTGGAGAACATGTTTTCAGAGTATAAAAAAGCTAGGAATCTTACGCCGTAGAGTCCTTAAAAAGTCAAAGTGCAGAGACATTCTACTCCGTGAGCCAGATCAAGAACTCCTTGAAATCAACATTTTTTTCCATTTTTATGGTCAAATTAGTTATTGAACATGATTATAGTTGTAGAACATATTTTCAGAGTATATAACTGCTACGAAGCTTGTGCCATAGAGTCACTAAAAATACACAGTGCAGTGTTGATTCCACTCCGTGAGCCAGGACAAGAACTCCTTGAAGTGAGCATTTTCTTGCCATTTTTATGGTCAAATTAGTTATTAGACACGAGAATATAGTTGTAGAACATGTTTTCAGTGTATAAAAATGCTAGGAAACTTGCGCCGTAGAGTCGTTGAAAAGTTAAAGTGCAGAGCTTATTCTACTCCGTGAGCCAGGTCAAGAAGTCCTTGAAGTGAGCATTTTCTTTTCATTTTATGGCCAAATTAGTTATTGTACGTGATTATAGTTGGAGAACATATTTTCAGATTATATAACTACTACGAAGCTTGCGCCATAGAATCACTAAAAACACACAGTGCAGAGTTGATTCCACTCCGTGAGCCAGGTCAAGAACTCCTTGAAGTGAGCATTTTCTTGCCATTTTTATGGTCAAATTAGTTATTAGACATGAGATTATTGTTGGAGATCATGTTTTCAGAGTATAAAAATACTAGGAATCTTGCGCCATAGAGTCCTTAAAAAGTCAAAGTGCAGAGATCTTTCTACTCCGTGAGCCAGGTCAAGAACTCCTTGAAGTCAGCATTTTCTTTCCATTTTTATGGTCAAATTAGTTATTGTACATGATTATAGTTGGAGAACATGTTTTCAGAGTATATAAATGCTACGAAACTTGCGCTATAGAGTCACTAAAAACACACAGTGCAGAGTTGATTTTACTCCGTGAGCCAGTTCAAGAACTCCTTGAAGTGAGCATTTTCTTGCCATTTTTATGGTCAAATTAGTTGTTAGACATGAGAATATAATTGTAGAACATGTTTTCAGAGTATAAAAATGCTGGGAAACTTGCGCCGTAGAGTCATTGAGAAGTTAAAGTGCAGAGCTGATTATACTCCGTGAGCCAGGTCAAGAAGTCCTTGAAGTGAGCATTTTCTTTCCATTTTTATGGCCAAATTAGTTATTATAATATTTAATATTGTTGGATAACATGTTTTTAGAGTACATAACTACTGCAAAGCTTGCACCATAGAGTCATTAAAAACTCACAATGCAGAGCTGAATCTACACAATGAGCTAGGTCAAGAACTCCTTGAAGTAAGCATTTTCTTGCCATTTTTATGGTCAAATTAGTTATTAGATATGCGAACATAGTTGGAGAACATGTTTTCAGAGTATAAAAATACTAGTAATCTTGCGCCATAGAGTCCTTAAAAAGTCAAAGTGCAGAGATCATTCTACTCCGTGAGCCAGGTCAAGAACTCCTTGAAGTCAACATTTTCTTTCCATTTTTATGGTCAAATTAGTTATTGAACATGATTATAGTTGGAGAACATATTTTTAGAGTACATAACTGCTACGAAGCTTGTGTCATAGAGTCACTAAAAACACATAGTATAGAGTTGATTCTACTCCGTGAGCCAGGTCAAGAACTCCTTGAAGTGAGCATTTTCTTACCATTTTTATGGTCAAATTAGTTATTAGACATGAGATATAGTTGTAGAACATATTTTTAGAGTATAAAAATACTAGGAAACTTGCGCCGTAGAGTCATTGAAAAGTTAAAGTGCAGAGCTGATTCTACTCTGTGAGCCTTGTCAAGAAGTCCTTGAAGTGAGCATTTTCTTTCCATTTTTATGGCCAAATTAGTTATTATAATGTTTAATATTGTTGGATAACATATTTTTTAGAGTATATAATTGCTGCAAAGCTTGCACCATAGAGTCACTAAAAACTCACAATGCGGAGCTGAATCTACACGGTGGGCCAGGTCAAGAACTCCTTGAAGTAAGCATTTTCTTGCCATTTTTATGGTCAAATTAGTTATTAGATATGAGAATATAGTTGGAGAACATGTTTTCAGAGTATAAAAATGCTAGGAATCTTACGCCGTAGAGTCCTTAAAAAGTCAAAGTGCAGAGATCATTCTACTCCGTGAGCCAGGCCAAGAACTCCTTGAAATCAACATTTTCTTTCCATTTTTATGGTCAAATTAGTTATTAAACATGATTATAGTTGGAGAACATATTTTCAGAGTATATAACTGCTACGAAGCTTGTGCCATAGAGTCACTAAAAACACACAGTGCAGAGTTCATTCCACTCCGTGAGCCAGGTCAAGAACTCCTTGAAGTGAGCATTTTCTTGCCATTTTTATGGTCAAATTAGTTATTAGACATGAGAATATAGTTGTAGAACATGTTTTTAGAGTATAAAAATGCTAGGAAACTTGCGCTGTAGAGTCGTTGAAATGTTAAAGTGCAGAGCTGAGTCTACTCCCTGAGCCATGACAAGAAGTCCTTGAAGTGAGCATTTTCTTTCCATTTTTATGGCCAAATTAGTTATTATAATATTAAATATTGTTGGATAACATCTTTTTAGAGTATATAACTGCTGAAAAGCTTGCACCATAGAGTCACTAAAAACTCACAATGCAGAGCTGAATCTACACGGTGAGCCAGGTCAAGAACTCCTGGAAGTAAGCATTTTCTTGCCATTTTTATGGTCAAATTAGTTATTAGATATGAGAATATAGTTGGAGAACATGTTTTCAGAGTATAAAAAAGCTAGGAATCATGCGCCATAGAGTCGTTAAAAAGTCAAAGTGCAGAGATCATTCTACTCTATGAGCCATGTCAAGAAATCCTTGAAATCAGCATTTTCTTTCCATTTTTATAGTCAAATTAGTTATTGAACATGATTATAGTTGGAGAAAATATTTTCAGAGTATATAACTGCTACGAAGCTTGTGCCATAGAGTCACTAAAAGCACACAGTGCAGAGTTGATTTCACTCTGTGAGCCAGGTCAAGAACTTCTTGAAGTGAGCATTTTTTTGCCATTTTTATGGTCAAATTAGTTATTAGACATGAGAATATATTTGTAGAACATGTTTTCAGAGTATAAAAATGCTAGAAAACTTGTGCCATAGAGTCGTTGAAAAGTTAAAGTGCAGAGCTGATTCTACTCCGTGAGCTAGGTCAAGAAGTCCTTGAAGTGATCATTTTCTTTCCATTTTTATGGCCAAATTAGTTATTGTACATGATTATAGTTGGAGAACATGTTTTCAGAGTATATAACTGCAACGAAGCTTGTGCCATAGAGTCACTAAAAACAAACAGTGCAGAGTTGATTCCACTCCGTGAGTCAGGTCAAGAACTCCTTGAAGTGAGCATTTTCTTGCCATTTTTATGGTAAAATTAGTTATTAGACATGATATTATTGTTGGAGAACATGTTTGCAGAGAATAAAAATACGAGAAAGCTTGCGCCATAGAACCACTAAAAAGTCAAGTGCAGAGTTCATTCCACTCCATGAGCCAGGTCAAGAACTCCTTGAAGTGAGCGTTTTCTTGCCATTTTTATGGTCAAATTAGTTATTAGACATGAGAATATAGTTGTAGAACATGTTTTTAGAGTATAAAAATGCTAGGAAACTTGCGCCGTAGAGTCGTTGAAATGTTAAAGTGCAGAGCTGAGTCTACTCCGTGAGCCATGACAAGAAGTCCTTGAAGTGAGCATTTTCTTTCCATTTTTATGGCCAAATTAGTTATTATAATATTAAATATTGTTGGATAACATCTTTTTAGAGTATATAACTACTGAAAAGCTTGCACCATAGAGTCACTAAAAACTCACAATGCAGAGCTGAATCTACACGGTGAGCCAGGTCAAGAACTCCTTGAAGTAAGCATTTTCTTGCCATTTTTATGGTCAAATTAGTTATTAGATATGAGAATATAGTTGGAGAACATATTTTCAGAGTATAAAAAAGCTAGGAATCTTGCGCCATAGAGTCGTTAAAAAGTCAAAGTGCAGAGATCATTCTACTCCGTGAGCCATGTCAAGAAATCCTTGAAATCAGCATTTTCTTTCCATTTTTATAGTCAAATTAGTTATTGAACATGATTATAGTTGGAGAAAATATTTTCGGAGTATATAACTGCTACGAAGCTTGTGCCATAGAGTCACTAAAAGCACACAGTGCAGAGTTGATTTCACTCCGTGAGCCAGGTCAAGATCTCCTTGAAGTGAGCATTTTTTTGCCATTTTTATGGTCAAATTAGTTATTAGACATGAGAATATAGTTGTAGAACATGTTTTCAGAGTATAAAAATGCTAGAAAACTTGTGCCATAGAGTCGTTGAAAAGTTAAAGTGCAGAGCTGATTCTACTCCGTGAGCTAGGTCAAGAAGTCCTTGAAGTGATCATTTTCTTTCCATTTTTATGGCCAAATTAGTTATTGTACATGATTATAGTTGGAGAACATGTTTTCAGAGTATATAACTGCTACGAAGCTTGTGCCATAGAGTCACTAAAAATAAACAGTGCAGAGTTGATTCCACTCCGTGAGTCAGGTCAAGAACTCCTTGAAGTGAGCATTTTCTTGCCATTTTTATGGTAAAATTAGTTATTAGACATGATATTATTGTTGGAGAACATGTTTGCAGAGAATAAAAATACGAGAAAGCTTGCGCCATAGAACCACTAAAAAGTCAAAGTGCAGAGATCATTCTACTCCGTGTGCCAGGTCAAGAACTCCTTGAAGTCAGCATTTTCTTTCCATTTTTATGGTCAAATTAGTTATTGTACATGATTATAGTTGGAGAACATGTTTTCAGAGTGTATAACTACTACGAAGCTTGCGCAATAGAGTCACTAAAAACACACAGTGCAGAGTTGATTCTACTCCGTGAGCCAGGTCGAGAACTCCTTCAAGTGAGCATTTTCTTGCCATTTTTATGGTCAAATTAGTTATTAGACATGAGAATATATTTGTAGAACATGTTTTCAAAGTATAAAAATGCTAGGAAACTTGCACCGTAGAGTCATTGAAATGTTAAAGTTCAGAGTTGATTCTACTCCGTGAGCCAGGTCAAGAAATCCTTGAAGTGAGCATTTTCTTTCCATTTTTATGGCCAATTTAGTTATTATGATTGCTAATATTGTTGGATAACATGTTTTTAGAGTATATAACTGCTACAAAGCTTGCACTATAGAGTCACTAAAAACTCACAGTGCAGAGCCGATTCTACTCGGTGAGCCAGGTCAAGAACTCCTTGAAGTAAGCATTTTCTTGCCATTTTTATGGTCAAATTAGTTATTCGATATGAGAATATAGTTGGAAAACATGTTTTCAGAGTATAAAAAAGCTAGGAATCTTGCGCCATAGAGTCGTTAAAAAGTCAAAGTGCAGAGACATTCTACTCCGTGAGCCAGGTCAAGAACTCCTTGAAATCAGCATTTTTTTCCATTTTTATGGTCAAATTAGTTATTGAACATGATTATAGTTGTAGAACATATTTTCAGAGTATATAACTGCTACGAAGCTTGTGCCATAGAGTCACTAAAAACACACAGTGCAGTGTTGATTCCACTCCGTGAGCCAGGACAAGAACTCCTTGAAGTGAGCATTTTCTTGCCATTTTTATGGTCAAATTAGTTATTAGACATGAGAATATAGTTGTAGAACATGTTTTCAGAGTATAAAAATGCTAGGAAACTTGCGCCGTAGAGTCGTTGAAAAGTTAAAGTGCAGAGCTTATTCTACTCCGTGAGCCAGGTATAGAAGTCCTTGAAGTGAGCATTTTCTTTTCATTTTATGGCCAAATTAGTTATTGTACGTGATTATAGTTGGAGAACATATTTTCAGAGTATATAACTACTATGAAGCTTGCGCCATAAAATTACTAAAAACACACAGTGCAGAGTTGATTCCACTCCGTGAGCCAGGTCAAGAACTCCTTGAAGTGAGCATTTTCTTGCCATTTTCATGGTCAAATTAGTTATTAGACATGAGATTATTGTTGGAGAACATGTTTTCAGAGTATAAAAATACTAGGAATCTTGCGCCATAGAGTCCTTAAAAAGTCAAAGTGCAGTACTTCGTGAGCCAGGTCAAGAACTCCTTGAAGTCAGCATTTTCTTTCCATTTTTATGGTCAAATTAGTTATTGTACATGATTATAGTAGGAGAACATGTTTTCAGAGTATATAAATGCTACGAAACTTGCGCTATAGAGTCACTAAAAACACACAGTGCATAGTTGATTTTACTCCGTGAGCGAGTTCAAGAACTCCTTGAAGTGAGCATTTTCTTGCCATTTTTATGGTCAAATTAGTTGTTAGACATGAGAATATAATTGTAGAACATGTTTTCAGAGTATAAAAATGCTGGGAAACTTGCGCTGTAGAGTCATTGAGAAGTTAAAGTGCAGAGCTGATTATACTCCGTGAGCCAGGTCAAAAAGCCCTTGAAGTGAGCATTTTCTTTCCATTTTTAAGGCCAAATTAGTTATTATAATATTTAATATTGTTGGATAACATGTTTTTAGAGTACATAACTACTGCAAAGCTTGCACCATAGAGTCATTAAAAACTCACAATGCAGAGCTGAATCTACACGATGAGCTAGGTCAAGAACTCCTTGAAGTAAGCATTTTCTTGCCATTTTTATGGTCAAATTAGTTATTAGATATGCGAACATAGTTGGAGAACATGTTTTCAGAGTATAAAAATACTAGGAATCTTGTGCCATAGAGTCCTTATAAAGTCAAAGTGCAGAGATCATTCTACTCCGTGAGCCAGGTCAAGAACTCCTTGAAGTCAACATTTTCTTTCCATTTTTATGGTCAAATTAGTTATTGAACATGATTATAGTTGGAGAACATATTTTTAGAGTACATAACTGCTACGAAGCTTGTGCCATAGAGTCACTAAAAACACACAGTGCAGAGTTGATTCTACTCCGTGAGCCAGGTCAATAACTCCTTGAAGTGAGCATTTTTTTACCATTTTTATGGTCAAATTAGTTATTAGACATGAGATATAGTTGTAGAACATATTTTTAGAGTATAAAAATACTAGAAAACTTGCGCCGTAGAGTCATTGAAAAGTTAAAGTGCAGAGCTGATTCTACTCCATGAGCCATGACAAGAAGTCCTTGAAGTGAGCATTTTCTTTCCATTTTTATGGCCAAATTAGTTATTATAATGTTTAATATTGTTGGATAACATATTTTTTAGAGTATATAATTGCTGTAAAGCTTGCACCATAGAGTCACTAAAAACTCGCAATGCGGAGCTGCATCTACACGGTGAGCCAGGTCAAGAACTCCTTGAAGTAAGCATTTTCTTGCCATTTTTATGGTCAAATTAGTTATTAGATATGAGAATATAGTTGGAGAACATGTTTTCAGAGTATAAAAATGCTAGGAATCTTGCGCCGTAGAGTCCTTAAAAAGTCAAAGTGCAGAGATCATTCTACTCCGTGAGCCAGGCCAAGAACTCCTTGAAATCAACATTTTCTTTCCATTTTTATGGTCAAATTAGTTATTAAACATGATTATAGTTGGAGAACATATTTTCAGAGTATATAACTGCTACGAAGCTTGTGCCATAGAGTCACTAAAAGCACACAGTGCAGAGTTGATTTCACTCCGTGAGCCAGGTCAAGAACTCCTTGAAGTGAGCATTTTTTTGCCATTTTTATGGTCAAATTAGTTATTAGACATGAGAATATATTTGTAGAACATGTTTTCAGAGTATAAAAATGCTAGAAAACTTGTGCCAGAGTCGTTGAAAAGTTAAAGTGCAGAGCTGATTCTACTCCGTGAGCTAGGTCAAGAAGTCCTTGAAGTGATCATTTTCTTTCCATTTTTATGGCCAAATTAGTTATTGTACATGATTATAGTTGGAGAACATGTTTTCAGAGTATATAACTGCAACGAAGCTTGTGCCATAGAGTCACTAAAAACAAACAGTGCAGAGTTGATTCCACTCCGTGAGTCAAGTCAAGAACTCCTTGAAGTGAGCATTTTCTTGCCATTTTTATGGTAAAATTAGTTATTAGACATGATATTATTGTTGGAGAACATGTTTGCAGTGAATAAAAATGCGAGAAAGCTTGCGCCATAGAACCACTAAAAAGTCAAGTGCAGAGATCATTCTACTCCGTGTGCCAGGTCAAGAACTCCTTGAAGTCAGCATTTTCTTTCCATTTTTATGGTCAAATTAGTTATTGTACATGATTATAGTTGGAGAACATGTTTTCAGAGTGTATAACTGCTACGAAGCTTGCGCCATAGAGTCACTAAAAACACACAGTGCAGAGTTGATTCTACTCCGTGAGCCATGTCGAGAACTCCTTGAAGTAAGCATTTTCTTGCCATTTTTATGGTCAAATTAGTTATTAGATATGAGAATATAGTTTGAGAACATGATATCAGAGTATAAAAATGCTAGGAATCTTGCACCTTAGAGTCCTTAAAAAGTCAAAGTGCAGAGATCATTCCACTCCGTGAGCCAGGTCAAGAACTCCTTGAAATGAGCATTTTCTTGCCATTTTTATGGTCAAATTAATTATTAGACATGAGATTATTGTTGGAGAACATGTTTTCAGAGTGTAAAAATACTAGAAATCTTGCGCCATAGAGTCCTTAAAAAGTCAAAGTGCAGAGATCTTTCTACTCCGTGAGCCAGGTCAAGAACTCCTTGAAGTCAGCATTTTCTTTCAATTTTTATGCTCAAATTAGTTATTGAACATGATTATAGTTGGAGAACATACTTTCAGAGCATATAACTGCTACAAAGCTTGTGCCATAGAGTCACTAAAAATACACTGTGCATAGTTGATTCCACTCCATGAGCCAGGTCAAGAACTCCTTGAAGTGATCATTTTCTTGCCATTTTTATGGTCAAATTAGTTATTAGACATGAGAATAGAGTTGTAGAACATATTTTCAGAGTATAAAAATGCTAGGAAACTTGCGCCGTAGAGTCGTTGAAAAGTTAAAGTGCAGAGCTGATTCTACACCATGAGCCAGGTCAAGAAGTCCTTGAAGTGAGCATTTTCTTTCCATTTTTATGGCCAAATTAGTTATTATAATTTTTAATATTGTTGGATAACATGTCTTTAGAGTATATAACTGTTGCAAAGCTTGCACCATAGAGTCACTAAAAACTCACAATGCAGAGCTGAATCTACACGGTGAGCCAGGTCAAGAACTCCTTGAAGTAAGCATTTTATTGCCATTTTTATGGTCAAATTAGTTATTAAATATGAGAATATAGTTGGAGAACATGTTTTCAGAGTATAAAAAAGCTAGGAATCTTGCGCCATAGAGTCGTTAAAAAGTCAAAGTGCAGAGGTCATTCTACTCCGTGAGCCAGGTCAAGAACTCCTTGAAATCAGCATTTTTTTCCATTTTTATGGTCAAATTAGTTATTGAACATGATTATAGTTGTAGATCATATTTTTAGAGTATATAACTGCTACGAAGCTTGTGCCATAGAGTCACTAAAAACACACAGTGCAGTGTTGATTCCACTCCGTGAGCCAGGAAAAGAACTCCTTGAAGTGAGCATTTTCTTGCTATTTTTATGGTCAAATTAGTTATTAGACATGAGAATATAGTTGTAGAACATGTTTTCAGAGTATAAAAATGCTAGGAAACTTGCGCCGTAGAGTCGTTGAAAAGTTAAAGTGCAGAGCTTATTCTACTCCGTGAGCCAGGTCAAGAAGTCCTTGAAGTGAGCATTTTCTTTTCATTTTATGGCCAAATTAGTTATTGTACGTGATTATAGTTGGAGAACATATTTTCAGAGTATATAACTACTACGAAGCTTGAGCCATAGAATCACTAAAAACACACAGTGCAGAGTTGATTCCACTCCGTGAGCCAGGTCAAGAACTCCTTGAAGTGAGCATTTTCTTGCCATTTTTATGGTCAAATTAGTTATTGTACATGATTATAGTTGGATAACATGTTTTCAGAGTATATAAATGCTATGAAACTTACGCTATAGAGTCACTAAAAACACACAGTGCAGAGTTGATTTTACTCCGTGAGCCAGTTCAAGAACTCCTTGAAGTGAGCATTTTCTTGCCATTTTTATTGTCAAATTAGTTGTTAGACATGAGAATATAATTGTAGAACATGTTTTCAGAGTATAAAAATGCTGGGAAACTTGCGCCGTAGAGTCATTGAGAAGTTAAAGTGCAGAGCTGATTATACTCCGTGAGCCAGGTCAAGAAGTCCTTGAAGTGAGCATTTTCTTTCAATTTTTATGGCCAAATTAGTTATTATACTTGCTAATATTGTTGGATAACATGTTTTTAGAGTATATAACTGCTACAAAGCTTGCACCATAGAGTCACTAAAAACTCAGAGTGAAGAGCTGATTCTACTCGGTGAGCCCGGTCAAGAACTCCTCGAAGTAAGCATTTTCTTGCCATTTTTATGGTCAAATTAGTTATTAGATATGAGAATATAATTGGAGAACATGTTTTCAGAGTATAAAAATGTTAGGAATCTTGCACCATAGAGTCGTTAAAAAGTCAAAGTGCAGAGATCATTCTACTCCATGAGCCAGGTCAAGAACTCCTTGAAATCAGCATTTTCTTTTCATTTTTATGGTCAAATTAGATATTGAACATGATTATAGTTGGAAAACATATTTTCAGAGTGTATAACTGCTACGAAACTTGTGCCATAGAGTCACTAAAAACACACAGTGCTGAGTTGATTCCACTCCGTGAGCCAGGTCAAGAACTCCTTGAAGTGAGAATTTTCTTGCCATTTTTATGGTCAGATTACTTATTAGACATGAGAATATATTTGTAGAATATGTTTTCATAGTATTAAAATGCTTAGAAACTTGCACCGTAGAGTCGTTGAAAAGTCAAAGTGCAGAGCTGATTCTACTCCGTGAGCTAGGTCAAGAATTCCTTGAAGTGAGCATTTTATTTCCATTTTTATGGTCAAATTAGTTATTGTACATAATTATAGTTGGAGAACATGTTTTCAAAGTATATAACTTCTACGAAGCTTACGCCATAGAGTCACTAAAAACACACAGTGCAGAGTTGATTCCACTCCGTGAGCCAGGTCAAGAACTCCTTGAAGTGAGCATTTTCTTGCTATTTTTATGGTCAAATTAATTATTAGACATGAGAATATAGTTGTAGAATATGTTTTCTGAGTATTAAAATGCTAGGAAACTTGCACCGTAGAGTCGTTGAAAAGTCAAAGTGCAGAGTTGATTCTACTCCATGAGCCAGGTCAAGAAGTCCTTGAAGTGAGCATTTTTTTTCCATTTTTATGGTCAAATTAGTTATTGTACATGATTATAGTTGGAGAACATGTTTTCAAAGTATATAACTACTACGAAGCTTGCGCCATAGAGTCACTAAAAACACACAGTGCAGAGTTGATTCCACTCCGTGAGCCAGGTCAATAACTCCTCGAAGTGAGCATTTTCTTGCCATTTTTATGGTCAAATTAGTTATTAGACATGAGATTATTGTTAGAGAACATGTTTGCAGAGCATAAAAATACAAGAAAGCTTACACCATAGAGCCACTAAAAAGTCAAAGTGCAGAGATCATTCTACTCCGTGAGCCAGGTCAAGAACTCCTTGAAGTCAGCATTTTCTTTCCATTTTTATGGCCAAATTAGTTATTATAATATTTAATATTGTTGGATAACATGTTTTTAGAATACATAACTGCTGCAAAGCTTGCACCATAGTCATTAAAAACTCACAATGAAGAGCTGAATCTACACGATGAGCTAGGTCAAGAACTCCTTGAAGTAAGCATTTTCTTGCCATTTTTATGGTCAAATTAGTTATTAGATATGCGAACATAGTTGGAGAACATGTTTTCAGAGTATAAAAATACTAGGAATCTTGCGCCGTAGAGTCCTTAAAAAGTCAAAGTGCAGAGATCATTCTACTCCGTGAGCCAGGCCAAGAACTCCTTGAAATCAACATTTTCTTTCCATTTTTATGGTCAAATTAGTTATTAAACATGAATATAGTTGGAGAACATATTTTCAGAGTATATAACTGCTACGAAGCTTGTGCCATAGAGTCACTAAAAACACACAGTGCAGAGTTGATTCCACTCCGTGAGCCGGTTAAGAACTCCTTGAAGTGAGCATTTTCTTGCCATTTTTATGGTCAAATTAGTTATTAGACATGAGAATATAGTTGTAGAACATGTTTTTAGAGTATAAAAATGCTAAGAAACTTGCGCCGTAGAGTCGTTGAAAAGTTAAAGTGCTGAGCTGATTCTACTCCGTGAGCCATGTCAAGAAGTCCTTGAAGTGAGCATTTTCTTTCCATTTTTATGGCCAAATTAGTTATTATAATATTTAATATTGTTGGATAACATCTTTTTAGAGTATATAACTACTGAAAAGCTTGCACCATAGAGTCACTAAAAACTCACAATACAGAGCTGAATCTACACGGTGAGCCAGGTCAAGAACTCCTTGAAGCAAGCATTTTCTTGCTATTTTATGGTCAAATTAGTTATTAGATATGAGAATATAGTTGGAGAACATGTTTTCAGAGTATAAAAAAGCTAGGAATCTTGCGCCATAGAGTCGTTAAAAATTCAAAGTGCAGAGATCATTCTACTCCGTGAGCCATGTCAAGAAATCCTTGAAATCAGCATTTTCTTTCCATTTTTATTGTCAAATTGGTCATTGAACATGATTATAGTTGGAGAAAATATTTTCAGAGTATATAACTGCTACGAAGCTTGTGCCATAGAGTCACTAAAAGCACACAGTGCAGAGTTGATTTCACTCCGTGAGCCAGGTCAAGAACTCCTTGAAGTGAGCATTTTTTTGCCATTTTTATGGTCAAATTAGTTATTAGACATGAGAATATAGTTGTAGAACATGTTTTCAGAGTATAAAAATGCTAGAAAACTTGTGCCATAGAGTCGTTGAAAAGTTAAAGTGCAGAGCTGATTCTACTCCGTGAGCTAGGTCAAGAAGTCCTTGAAGTGATCATTTTCTTTCCATTTTTATGGCCAAATTAGTTATTGTACATGATTATAGTTGGAGAAAATGTTTTCAGAATATATAACTGCTACGAAGCTTGTGCCATAGAGTCACTAAAAACACACAGTGCAGAGTTGATTCCACTCTGTGAGTCAGGTCAAGAACTCCTTGAAGTGAGCATTTTCTGGCCATTTTTATGGTAAAATTAGTTATTAGACATGATATTATTGTTGGAGAACATGTTTGCAGAGAATAAAAATACGAGAAAGCTTGCGCCATAGAACCACTAAAAAGTCAAAGTGCAGAGATCATTCTACTCCTTGAATTCAGCATTTTCTTTCCATTTTTATGGTCAAATTATTTATTGTACATGATTATATTGGAGAACATGTTTTCAGAGTGTATAACTGCTACGAAGCTTGCGCCATAGAGTCATTAAAAACACACAGTGCAAAGTTGATTCTACTCCGTGAGCCAGGTCGAGAACTCCTTCAAGTGAGCATTTTCTTGCCATTTTTATAGTCAAATTAGTTATTAGACATGAGAATATAGTTGTAGAACATGTTTTCAAAGTATAAAAATGCTAGGAAACTTGCGCCGTAGAGTCGTTGAAATGTTAAAGTTCAGAGCTGATTCTACTCCGTGAGCCAGGTCAAGAAATCCTTGAAGTGAGCATTTTCTTTCCATTTTTATGGCCAATTCAGTTATTATGATTGCTAATATTGTTGGATAACATGTTTTTAGAGTATATAACTGCTACAAAGCTGGCACTATAGAGTCACTAAAAACTCACAGTGCAGAGCTGATTCTACTCGGTGAGCCAGGTCAAGAACTCCTTGAAGTAAGCATTTTTTTTGCCATTTTTATGGTCAAATTAGTTATTAGATATGAGAATATAGTTGGAGAACATGATATCAGAGTATAAAAATGCTTGGAATCTTGCACCATAGAGTCCTTAAAAAGTCAAAGTGCTGAGATCATTCTACTCCATGAGCCAGGTCAAGAACTACTTGAAATCAGCATTTTCTTTCCATTTTTATGGTCAAATTAGTTATTGAACATGATTATAGTTGGAGAACATACTTTCAGAGCATATAACTGCTACGAAGCTTGTGCCATAGAGTCACTAAAAATACACTGTGCAGAGTTGATTCCACTCCATGAGCCAGGTCAAGAACTCCTTGAAGTGAGCATTTTCTTGCCATTTTTATGGTCAAATTAGTTATTAGACATGAGAATATAGTTGTAGAACATATTTTCAGAGTATAAAAATACTAGGAAACTTGCGCTGTAGAGTCGTTGAAAAGTTAAAGTGCAAAGCTGATTCTACTCCGTGAGCCAGGTCAAGAAGTCCTTGAAGTGAGCATTTTCTTTCCATTTTTATGGCCAAATTAGTTATTATAATTTTTAATATTGTTGGATAACATGTCTTTAGAGTATATAACTGCTGCAAAGCTTGCACCATAGAGTCAATAAAAACTCAAAATGCAGAGCTGAATCTACACGGTGAGCCAGGTCAAGAACTCCTTGAAGTAAGCATTTTCTTGCCATTTTTATAGTCAAATTAGTTATTAGACATGAGAATATAGTTGTAGAACATGTTTTCAAAGTATAAAAATGCTAGGAAACTTGCGCCGTAGAGTCGTTGAAATGTTAAAGTTCAGAGCTGATTCTACTCCGTGAGCCAGGTCAAGAAATCCTTGAAGTGAGCATTTTCTTTCCATTTTTATGGCCAATTTAGTTATTATGATTGCTAATATTGTTGGATAACATGTTTTTAGAGTATATAACTGCTACAAAGCTTGCACTATAGAGTCACTAAAAACTCACAGTGCAGAGTTGATTCCACTCCGTGAGCCAGGTCAAGAACTCCTTGAAGTGAGCATTTTCTTGCCATTTTTATGGTCAAATTAGTTATTAGACATGAGATTATTGTTGTAAAACATGTTTGCAGAGCATAAAAATAAAAGAAAGCTTGCGCCACAGAGCCACTAATAAGTCAAAGTGCAGAGATCATTCTTCTCCGTGAGCCAGGTCAAGAACTGCTTGAAGTCAGCATTTTCTTTCCGTTTTTATGGTCAAATTAGTTATTGTACATGATTATAGTTGGAGAACATGTTTTCAAAGTATATAACTGCTACGAAGCTTGCGCCATAGAGTCACTAAAAACACACAGTGCAGAGTTGATTCCACTCCGTGAGCCAGGTCAAGAACTCCTCGAAGCGAGCATTTTCTTGCCATTTTTATGGTCAAATTAGTTATTAGACATGAGATTATTGTTGGAGAACATGTTTGCAGAGCATAAAAATACAAGAAAGCTTACACCATAGAGCCACTAAAAAGTCAAAGTGTAGAGATCATTCTACTTCTTGAGCCAGGTCAAGAACTCCTTGAAGTCAGCATTTTCTTTCCATTTTATGGTCAAATTAGTTATTGTACATGATTACAATTAGAGAACATATTTTCAGAGTATATAACTACTACGAAGCTTGCGCGATAGAGTCACTAAAAACACACAGTGCAGAATTGATTCTACTCCGTGAGCCAGGTCAAGAACTCCTTGAAGTGAGCATTTTCTTGCCATTTTTATGGTCAAATTAGTTGTTAGACAAGAGAATAAAGTTGTAGAACATGTTTTCAGAGTATAAAAATGCTAGGAAACTTGCGCCGTAGAGTCGTTGAAAAGTCAAAGTGCAGAGCTGATTCTACTCCATGAGCCAGGTCAAGAAGTCCTTGAAGTGAGCATTTTCTTTCCATTTTTATGGCCAAATTAGTTATTATACTTGCTAATATTGTTGGATAACTTGTTTTTAGAGTATATAACTGCTACAAAGCTTGCACCATAGAGTCACTAAAAACTAACAGTGAAGAGCTGATTCTACTCGTTGAGCCTGGTCAAGAACTCCTCGAAGTAAGCATTTTCTTGCCATTTTTATGGTCAAATTAGTTACTAGATATGAGAATATAATTGGAGAACATGTTTTCAGAGTATAAAAATGCTAGGAATCTTGCACCATAGAGTCGTTAAAAAGTCAAAGTGCAGAGATCATTCTACTCCATGAGCCAGGTCAAGAACTCCTTGAAATCAGCATTTTCTTTCCATTTTTATGGTCAAATTAGATATTGAACATGATTATAGTTGGAAAACATATTTTCAGAGTGTATAACTACTACGAAGCTTGTGCCATAGAGTCACTAAAAACACACAGTGCAGAGTTGATTCCACTCCATGAGCCAGGTCAATAACTCCTTGAAGTGAGCATTTTCTTGCCATTTTTATGGTCAAATTAGTTATTAGACATGAGAATATAGTTGTAGAATATGTTTTCAGAGTATTAAAATGCTAGGAAACTTGCATTGTAGAGTCGTTGAAAAGCCAAAGTGCAAAGCTGATTCTACTCCGTGAGCCAGGTCAAGAAGTCCTTGAAGTGAGCATTTTCTTTCCATTTATATGGTCAAATTAGTTATTGTACATGATTATAGTTGGAGAACATGTTTTCAAAGTATATAACTGCTATGAAGCTTGCGCCATAGAGTCACTAAAAACACACAGTGCAGAGTTGATTCAACTCCGTGAGCCAGGTCAATAACTCCTTGAAGTGAGCATTTTCTTGCCATTTTTATGGTCAAATTAGTTATTAGACATGAGATTATTGTTGGAGAACATGTTTGCAGAGCATAAAAATACAAGAAAGCTTACACCATAGAGCTACTAAAAAGTCAAAGTGCAGAGATCATTCTACTCCGTGAGCCAGGTCAAGAACTCCTTGAAGTCAGCATTTTCTTTCCATTTTATGGTCAAATTAGTTATTGTACATGATTACAATTAGAGAAGATATTTTCAGAGTATATAACTACTACGAAGCTTGCGCGATAGAGTCACTAAAAACACACAGTGCAGAGTTGATTCTACTCCGTGAGCCAGGTCAAGAACTCCTTGAAGTGAGCATTTACTTGCCATATTTATGGTCAAATTAGTTATTAGACATGAGAATATAGTTGTAGAACATATTTTCAGAGTATAAAAATACTAGGAAACTTGCACCGTAGAGTCATTGAAAAGTTAAAGTGCAGAGCTGATTCTACTCCGTGAGCCTGGTCAAGAAGTCCTTGAAGTGAGCATTTTCTTTTCATTTTTATGGCCAAATTAGTTATTATAATATTTAATATTGTTGGATAACATGTTTTTAGAGTACATAACTGCTGCAAAGCTTGCACCATAGAGTCATTAAAAACTCACAATGCAGAGCTGAATCTACATGGTGAGCAAGGTCAAGAACTCCTTGAAGTAAGCATTTTCTTGCCATTTTTATGGTCAAATTAGTTATTAGATATGAGAATATAGTTGGAGAACATGTTTTCAGAGTATAAAAATACTAGGAATCTTGCGCCATAGAGTCCTTAAAAAGTCAAAGTGCAGAGATCATTCTACTCCGTGAGCCAGGTCAAGAACTTGAAATCAACATTTTCTTTCCATTTTTATGGTCAAATTAGTTATTGAAAATGATTATAGTTGGAGAACATATTTTTAGAGTACATAACTGCTACGAAGCTTGTGCCATAGAGTCACTAAATCACACAGTGTAAAGTTGATATTACTCCGTGAGCCAGGTCAAGAACTCCTTGAAGTGAGCATTTTCTTACCATTTTTATGGTCAAATTAGTTATTAGACATGAGATATAGTTGTAGAATATATTTTCAGAGTATAAAAATGCTAGGAAACTTGCGCCGTAGAGTCATTGAAAAGTTAAAATGCAGAGCTGATTCTACTCCATGAGCCTGGTCAAGAAGTCCTTGAAGTGAGCATTTTCTTGCCATTTTTATGGTCAAATTAGTTATTAGACATGAGATTATTGTTGGAGAACATGTTTGCAGAGCATAAAAATAAAAGAAAGCTTGCGCCATAGAGCCACTAAAAAGTCAAAGTGCAGAGATCATTCTACTCCGTGAGCCAGGTCAAGAACTCCTTGAAGTCAGCATTTTCTTTCCATTTTTATGGTCAAATTAGTTATTGTACATGATTATAGTTGGAGAACATGTTTTCAGAGTATATAACTGCTACAAAACTTGCACTATAGAGTCACTAAAAACACACAGTGCAGAGTTGATTCTACTCCATGAGCCAGGTCAAGAACTCCTTGAAGTGAGCATTTTCTTGCCATTTTTATGGTCAAATTAGTTGTTAGACAAGAGAATATAGTTGTAGAACATGTTTTCAGAGTATAAAAATGCTAGGAAACTTGCGCCGTAGAGTCGTTGAAAAGTCAAAGTCCAGAGCTGATTCTACTCCATGAGCCAGGTCAAGAAGTCCTTGAAGTGAGCATTTTCTTTCCATTTTTATGGCCAAATTAGTTATTATACTTGCTAATATTGTTGGATAACTTGTTTTTAGAGTATATAACTGCTACAAAGCTTGCACCATAGAGTCACTAAAAACTAACAGTGAAGAGCTGATTCTACTCGTTGAGCCTGGTCAAGAACTCCTCGAAGTAAGCATTTTCTTGCCATTTTTATGGTCAAATTAGTTATTAGATATGAGAATATAATTGGAGAACATGTTTTCAGAGTATAAAAATGCTAGGAATCTTGCACCATAGAGTTGTTAAAAAGTCAAAGTGCAGAGATCATTCTACTCCATGAGCCAGGTCAAGAACTCCTTGAAATCAGCATTTTCTTTCCATTTTTATGGTCAAATTAGATATTGAACATGATTATAGTTGGAAAACATATTTTCAGAGTGTATAACTGCTACGAAGCTTGTGCCATAGAGTCACTAAAAACACACAGTGCAGAGTTGATTCCACTCCATGAGCCAGGTCAATAACTCCTTGAAGTGAGCATTTTCTTGCCATTTTTATGGTCAAATTAGTTATTAGACATGAGAATATAGTTGTAGAATATGTTTTCAGAGTATTAAAATGCTAGGAAACTTGCACCGTAGAGTCGTTGAAAAGTCAAAGTGCAAAGCTGATTCTACTCCGTGAGCCAGGTCAAGAAGTCCTTGAAGTGAGCATTTTCTTTCCATTTATATGGACAAATTAGTTATTGTACATGATTATAGTTGGAGAACATGTTTTCAAAGTATATAACTGCTAAGAAGCTTGCGCCATAGAGTCACTAAAAACACACAGTGCAGAGTTGATTCAACTCCGTGAGCCAGGTCAATAACTCCTTGAAGTGAGCATTTTCTTGCCATTTTTATGGTCAAATTAGTTATTAGACATGAGATTATTGTTGGAGAACATGTTTGCAGAGCATAAAAATACAAGAAAGCTTACACCATAGAGCTACTAAAAAGTCAAAGTGCAGAGATCATTCTACTCCGTGAGCCAGGTCAAGAACTCCTTGAAGTCAGCATTTTCTTTCCATTTTATGGTCAAATTAGTTATTGTACATGATTACAATTAGAGAACATATTTTCAGAGTATATAACTACTACGAAGCTTGCGCGATAGAGTCACTAAAAACACACAGTGCAGAGTTGATTCTACTCCGTGAGCCAGGTCAAGAACTCCTTGAAGTGAGCATTTTCTTGCCATTTTTATGGTCAAATTAGTTATTAGACATGAGAATATAGTTCTAGAATATATTTTTAGAGTATAAAAATACTAGGAAACTTGCGCCGTAGAGTCATTAAAAAGTTAAAGTGCAGAGCTGATTCTACTCCGTGAGCCTGGTCAAGAAGTCCTTGAAGTGAGCATTTTCTTTCCATTTTTATGGCCAAATTTGTTATTATAATATTTAATATTGTTGGATAACATGTTTTTAGAGTACATAACTGCTGCAAAGCTTGCACCATAGAGTCATTAAAAACTCACAATGCAGAGCTGAATCTACACGGTGAGCTAGGTTAAGAACTCCTTGAAGTAAGCATTTTCTTGCCATTTTTATGGTCAAATTAGTTATTAGATATGAGAATATAGTTGGAGAACATGTTTTCAGAGTATAAAAATACTAGGAATCTTGCGCCATAGAGTCCTTAAAAAGTCAAAGTGCAGAGATCATTCTACTCTGTGAGCCAGGTCAAGAACTCCTTGAAATCAACATTTTCTTTCCATTTTTATGGTCAAATTAGTTATTGAACGTGATTATAGTTGGAGAACATATTTTTAGAGTACATAACTGCTACGAAGCTTGTGCCATAGAGTCACTAAAAACACACAGTGTAGAGTTGATTTTACTCCGTGAGCCAGGTCAAGAACTCCTTGAAGTGAGCATTTTGTTACCATTTTTATGGTCAAATTAGTTATTAGACATGAGATATAGTTGTAGAACATATTTTCAGAGTATAAAAATGCTAGGAAACTTGCGCCGTAGAGTCATTGAAAAGTTAAAGTGCAGAGCTGATTCTACTCCGTGAGCCTGGTCAAGAAGTCCTTGAAGTGAGCATTTTCTTGCCATTTTTATGGTCAAATTAGTTATTAGACATGAGATTATTGTTGGAGAACATGTTTGCAGAGCATAAAAATAAAAGAAAGCTTGCGCCATAGAGCCACTAAAAAGTCAAAGTGCAGAGATCATTCTACTCCGTGAGCCAGGTCAAGAACTCCTTGAAGTCAGCATTTTCTTTCCATTTTTATGGTCAAATTAGTTATTGTACATGATTATAGTTGGAGAACATGGTTTCAGAGTATATAACTGCTACGAAACTTGCACTGTAGAGTCACTAAAAACACACAGTGCAGAGTTGATTCTATTCCGTGAGCCAGGTCAAGAACTCCTTGAAGTGAGCATTTTCTTGCCATTTTTATGGTCAAATTAGTTGTTAGACATGAGAATATAGTTGTAGAACATGTTTTCAGAGTATAAAAATGCTAGGAAACTTGCGCCGTAGAGTTGTTGAAAAGTCAAAGTGCAGAGCTGATTATACTCCATGAGCCAGGTCAAGAAGTATTTGAAGTGAGCATTTTCTTTCCATTTTTATGGCCAAATTAGTTATTATACTTGCTAATATTGTTGGATAACTTGTTTTTAGAGTATATAACTGCTACAAAGCTTGAACCATAGAGTCACTAAAAACTCACAGTGAAGAGCTGATTCTACTCGTTGAGCCTGGTCAAGAACTCCTCGAAGTAAGCATTTTCTTGCCATTTTTATGGTCAAATTAGTTATTAGATATGAGAATATAATTGGAGAACATGTTTTCAGAGTATAAAAATGCTAGGAATCTTGCACCATAGAGTCGTTAAAAAGTCAAAGTGCAAAGATCATTCTACTCCATGAGCCAGGTCAAGAACTCCTTGAAATCAGCATTTTCTTTCCATTTTTATGGTCAAATTAGATATTGAACATGATTATAGTTGGAAAACATATTTTCAGAGTGTATAACTGTTACGAAGCTTGTGCCATAGAGTCACTAAAAACACACAGTGCAGCGTTGATTCCACTCCGTGAGCCAGGTCAAGAACTCCTTGAAGTGAGCATTTTCTTGCCATTTTTATGGTCAAATTAGTTATTAGACATGAGAATATAGTTGTAGAATATGTTTTCAGAGTATTAAAATGCTAGGAAACTTGCACCGTAGAGTCGTTGAAAAGTCAAAGTGCAAAGCTGATTCTACTCCGTGAGCCAGGTCAAGAAGTCCTTGAAGTGAGCATTTTCTTTCCATTTATATGGTCAAATTAGTTATTGTACATGATTATAGTTGGAGAACATGTTTTCAAAGTATATAACTACTATGAAGCTTGCGCCATAGAGTCACTAAAAACACACAGTGCAGAGTTGATTCAACTCCGTGAGCCAGGTCAAGAACTCCTTGAAGTGAGCATTTTCTTGCCATTTTTATAGTCAAATTAGTTATTAGACATGAGATTATTGTTGGAGAACATGTTTGCAGAGCATAAAAATACAAGAAATCTTACACCATAGAGCTACTAAAAAGTCAAAGTGCAGAGATCATTCTACTCCGTGAGACAGGTCAAGAACTCCTTGAAGTCAGCATTTTCTTTCCATTTTATGGTTAAATTAGTTATTGTACATGATTACAATTAGAGAACATATTTTCAGAGTATATAACTACTACGAAGCTTGCGCGATAGAGTCACTAAAAACACACAGTGCAGAGTTGATTCTACTCCGTTAGCCAGGTCAAGAACTCCTTGAAGTGAGCATTTTCTTGCCATTTTTATGGTCAAATTAGTTATTAGACATGAGAATATAGTTCTAGAACATATTTTTAGAGTATAAAAATACTAGGAAACTTGCGCCGTAGAGTCATTAAAAAGTTAAAGTGCAGAGCTGATTCTACTCCGTGAGCCTGGTCAAGAAGTCCTTGAAGTGAGCATTTTCTTTCCATTTTTATGGCCAAATTAGTTATTATAATATTTAATATTGTTGGATAACATGTTTTTAGAGTACATAACTGCTGCAAAGCTTGCACCATAGAGTCATTAAAAACTCACAATGCAGAGCTGAATCTACACGGTGAGCTAGGTCAAGAACTCCTTGAAGTAAGCATTTTCTTGCCATTTTTATGGTCAAATTAGTTATTAGATATGAGAATATAGTTGGAGAACATGTTTTCAGAGTATAAAAATACTAGGAATCTTGCGCCATAGAGTCCTTAAAAAGTCAAAGTGCAGAGATCATTCTACTCCGTGAGCCAGGTCAAGAACTCCTTGAAATCAACATTTTCTTTCCATTTTTATGGTCAAATTAGTTATTGAACGTGATTATAGTTGGAGAACATATTTTTAGAGTACATAACTGCTACGAAGCTTGTGCCATAGAGTCACTAAAAACACACAGCGTAGAGTTGATTTTACTCCGTGAGCCAGGTCAAGAACTCCTTGAAGTGAGCATTTTGTTACCATTTTTATGGCCAAATTGATTCTATAGAGTCACTAAAAACACACAGTGCAGAGTTGATTCTACTCCATGAGCCAGTTCAAGAACTACTTGAAGTGAGCATTTTTTTGCCATTTTTATGGTCAAATTAGTTGTTAGACATGAGAATATAGTTGTAGAACATGTTTTCAGAGTATAAAAATGCTAGGAAACTTGCGCGATAGAGTCACTAAAAACACATAGTGCAGAGTTGATTCTACTCCGTGAGCCAGGTCAAGAACTCCTTGAAGTGATCATTTTCTTGCCATTTTTATGGTCAAATTAGTTATTAGACATGAGAAAATAGTTGTAGAACTTATTTTCAGAGTATAAAAATACTAGGAAACTTGCGCCGTAGAGTCATTGAAAAGTTAAAGTGCAGAGCTTATTCTACTCCGTGAGCCTGGTCAAGAAGTCCTTGAAGTGAGCATTTTCTTTCCATTTTTATGGCCAAATTAGTTATTATAATATTTAATATTGTTGGATAATATGTTTTTAGAGTACATAACTGCTGCAAAGCTTGCACCATAGAGTCATTAAAAACTCACAATGCAGAGCTGAATCTACACGGTGAGCCAGGTCAAGAAGTCCTTGAAGTGAGCATTTTCTTGCCATTTTTATGGCCAAATTAGTTATTATACTTGCTAATATTGTTGGATAAATTGTTTTTAGAGTATATAACTACTATAAAGCTTGCACCATAGAGTCACTAAAAACTCACAGTGAAGAGCTGATTCTACTCGTTGAGCCTGGTCAAGAACTCCTCGAAGTAAGCATTTCTTGCCATTTTTATGGTCAAATTAGTTATTAGATATGAGAATATAATTGGAGAACATGTTTTCAGAGTATAAAAATGCTAGGAATCTTGCACCATAGAGTCGTTAAAAAGTCAAAGTGCAGAGATCATTCTACTCCATGAGCCAGGTCAAGAACTCCTTGAAATCAGCATTTTCTTTCCATTTTTATGGTAAATTAGATATTGAACATGATTATAGTTGGAAACATATTTTCAGAGTGTATAACTGCTACGAAACTTGTGCCATAGAGTCACTAAAAACACAGAGTGCAGAGTTGATTCCACTCCGTGAGCCAGGTCAAGAACTCCTTGAAGTGAGCATTTTCTTGCCATTTTTATGGTCAAATTAGTTATTAGACATGAGAATATAGTTGTAGAATATGTTTTCAGAGTATTAAAATGCTAGGAAACTTGCGCCGTAGAGTCATTGAAAAGTTAAAGTGCAGAGCTGATTCTACTCCATGAGCCTGGTCAAGAAGTCCTTGAAGCGAGCATTTTCTTGCCATTTTTATGGTCAAATAAGTTATTAGGCATGAGATTATTGTTGGAGAACATGTTTGCAGAGCATAAAAATAAAAGAAAGCTTGCGCCATAGAGCCACTAAAAAGTCAAAGTGCAGTGATCATTCTACTCCGTGAGCCAGGTCAAGAACTCCTTGAAGTCAGCATTTTCTTTCCATTTTTATGGTCAAATTAGTTATTGTATATGATTATAGTTGGAGAAAATGTTTTCAGAGT
Organism: Pogostemon cablin; assembly: GCA_023678885.1. Lineage (NCBI taxonomy): Eukaryota > Viridiplantae > Streptophyta > Magnoliopsida > Lamiales > Lamiaceae > Pogostemon > Pogostemon cablin. The sequence goes on from CM042963.1 coordinate 25,949,459, forward strand.
ATATAACTGCTACGTAACTTGCGCTATAGAGTCACTAAAAACACACAGTGCAGAGTTGATTCTATTCGGTGAGCCAGGTCAAGAACTCCTTGAAGTGAGCATTTTCTTGCCATTTTTATGATCAAATTTGTTGTTAGACATGGGAATATAGTTGTAGAACATGTTTTCAGAGTATAAAAATGCTAGGAAACTTGCACCGTAGAGTCGTTGAAAAGTCAAAGTGCAGAGCTGATTATACTCCATGAGCCAGGTCAAGAAGTCCTTGAAGTGAGCATTTTCTTTCAATTTTTATGGCCAAATTAGTTATTATACTTGCTAATATTGTTGGATAACTTGTTTTTAGAGTATATAACTGCTACAAAGCTTGCACCATAGAGTCACTAAAAACTCACAGTGAAGAGCTGATTCTACTCGTTGAGCCTGGTCAAGAACTCCTCGAAGTAAGCATTTTCTTGCCATTTTTATGGTCAAATTAGTTATTAGATATGAGTATATAATTGAAGAACATGTTTTCAGAGTATAAAAATGCTAGGAATCTTGCACCATAGAGTCGTTAAAAAGTCAAAGTGCAGAGATCATTCTACTCCATGAGCCAGGTCAAGAACTCCTTGAAATCAGCATTTTCTTTCCATTTTTATAGTCAATTAGATATTGAACATGATTATAGTTGGAAAACATATTTTCAGAGTGTATAACTGCTACGAAGCTTGTGCCATAGAGTCACTAAAAACACACAGTGCAGAGTTGATTCCACTCCGTGAGCCAGGTCAAGAACTCCTTGAAGTGAGCATTTTCTTGCCATTTTTATGGTCAAATTAGTTATTAGACATGAGAATATAGTTGTAGAATATGTTTTCAGAGTATTAAAATGCTAGGAAACTTGCACTGTAGAGTCGTTGAAAAGTCAAAGTGCAAAGCTGATTCTACTCCGTGAGCCAGGTCAAGAAGTCCTTGAAGTGAGCATTTTCTTTCCATTTATATGGTCAAATTAGTTATTGTACATGATTATAGTTGAAGAACATGTTTTCAAAGTATATAACTGCTACGAAGCTTGCGCCATAGAGTCACTAAAAACACACAGTGCAGAGTTGATTCAACTCCGTGAGCCAGGTCAAGAACTCCTTGAAGTGAGCATTTTCTTGCCATTTTTATGGTCAAATTAGTTATTAGACATGAGATTATTGTTGGAAAACATGTTTGCAGAGCATAAAAATACAAGAAAGCTTACACCATAGAGCCACTAAAAAGTCAAAGTGCAGAGATCATTCTACTCCGTGAGCCAGGTCAAGAACTCCTTGAAGTCAGCATTTTCTTTCCATTTTATGGTCAAATTAGTTATTGTACATGATTACAATTAGAGAACATATTTTCAGAGTATATAACTACTATGAAACTTGCGCTATAGAGTCACTAAAAACACACAGTGCAGAGTTGATTCTACTCCGTGAGCCAAGTCAAGAACTCCTTGAAGTGAGCATTTTCTTGCCATTTTTATAGTCAAATTAGTTATTAGACATGAGAATATAGTTGTAGAACATATTTTCAGAGTATAAAAATACTAGGAAACTTGCGCCGTAGAGTCATTGAAAAGTTAAAGTGCAGAGCTGATTTTACTCCGTGAGCCTGGTCAAGAAGTCCTTGAAGTGAGCATTTTCTTTCCATTTTTATGGACAAATTAGTTATTATAATATTTAATATTGTTGGATAACATGTTTTTAGAGTACATAACTGCTGCAAAGCTTGCACCATAGAGTCATTAAAAACTCACAATGCAGAGCTGAATCTACACGGTGAGCTAGGTCAAGAACTCCTTGAAGTAAGCATTTTCTTGCCATTTTTATGGTCAAATTAGCTATTAGATATGAGAATATAGTTGGAGAACATGTTTTCAGAGTATAAAAATACTAGGAATCTTGCGCCATAGAGTCCAGAAAAAGTCAAAGTGCAGAGATCATACTACTCCGTGAGCCAGGTCAAGAACTCCTTGAAATCAACATTTTCTTTCCATTTATATGGTCAAATTAGTTATTGTACATGATTATAGTTGAAGAACATGTTTTCAAAGTATATAACTGCTACGAAGCTTGCGCCATAGAGTCACTAAAAACACACAGTGCAGAGTTGATTCAACTCCGTGAGCCAGGTCAAGAACTCCTTGAAGTGAGCATTTTCTTGCCATTTTTATGGTCAAATTAGTTATTAGACATGAGATTATTGTTGGAAAACATGTTTGCAGAGCATAAAAATACAAGAAAGCTTACACCATAGAGCCACTAAAAAGTCAAAGTGCAGAGATCATTCTACTCCGTGAGCCAGGTCAAGAACTCCTTGAAGTCAGCATTTTCTTTCCATTTTATGGTCAAATTAGTTATTGTACATGATTACAATTAGAGAACATATTTTCAGAGTATATAACTACTATGAAACTTGCGCGATAGAGTCACTAAAAACACACAGTGCAGAGTTGATTCTACTCCGTGAGCCAGGTCAAGAACTCCTTGAAGTGAGCATTTTCTTGCCATTTTTATAGTCAAATTAGTTATTAGACATGAGAATATAGTTGTAGAACATATTTTCAGAGTATAAAAATACTAGGAAACTTGCGCCGTAGAGTCATTGAAAAGTTAAAGTGCAGAGCTGATTTTACTCCGTGAGCCTGGTCAAGAAGTCCTTGAAGTGAGCATTTTCTTTCCATTTTTATGGCCAAATTAGTTATTATAATATTTAATATTGTTGGATAACATGTTTTTAGAGTACATAACTGCTGCAAAGCTTGCACCATAGAGTCATTAAAAACTCACAATGCAGAGCTGAATCTACACGGTGAGCTAGGTCAAGAACTCCTTGAAGTAAGCATTTTCTTGCCATTTTTATGGTCAAATTAGCTATTAGATATGAGAATATAGTTGGAGAACATGTTTTCAGAGTATAAAAATACTAGGAATCTTGCGCCATAGAGTCCAGAAAAAGTCAAAGTGCAGAGATCATACTACTCCGTGAGCCAGGTCAAGAACTCCTTGAAATCAACATTTTCTTTCCATTTTTATGGTCAAATTAGTTATTGAACATGATTATAGTTGGAGAACATATTTTTAGAGTACATAACTGCTATGAAGCTTGTGCCATAGAGTCACTAAAAACACACAGTGCAGAGTTGATTCAACTCCGTGAGCCAGGTCAAGAACTCCTTGAAGTGAGCATTTTCTTGCCATTTTTATGGTCAAATTAGTTATTAGACATGAGATTATTGTTGGAGAACATGTTTGCAGAGCATAAAAATGCTAGGAAACTTGCGCCGTAGAGTCATTGAAAAGTTAAAGTGCAGAGCTGATTCTACTCCGTGAGCCTGGTCAAGAAGTCCTTGAAGTGAGCCAGGTCAAGAACTCCTTGAAGTAAGCATTTTCTAGCCATTTTTATGGTCAAATTAGTTATTAAACATGATTATAGTTGGAGAACATATTTTCAGAGTATATAACTGCTACGAAGCTTGTGCCATAGAGTCACTAAAAACACACAGTGCAGAGTTGATTCCACTCCGTGAGCCAGGTCGAGAACTCCTTGAAGTGAGCATTTTCTTGCCATTTTTATGGTCAAATTAGTTATTAGACATGAGAATATAGTTGTAGAACATGTTTTTAGAGTATAAAAATGCTAGGAAACTTGCGCCGTAGAGTCGTTGAATAGTTAAAGTGCAGAGCTGATTCTACTCCATGAGCCATGTCAAGAAGTCCTTGAAGTGAGCATTTTCTTTCCATTTTTATGGCCAAATTAGTTATTATAATTTTTAATATTGTTGGATAACATGTTTCTAGAGTATATAACTGCTGCAAAGCTTGCACCATAGAGTCACTAAAAACTCACAATGCAGAGCTGAATCACCACGGTGAGCCAGGTCAAGAACTCTTTGAAATCAGCATTTTCTTTCCATTTTTATGGTCAAATTAGTTATTGAACATGATTATAGTTGGAGAACATATTTTCAGAATATATAACTGCTACGAAGCTTGTGCCATAGAGTCACTATAAACACACAGTGCAGAGTTGATTCCACTCCGGGAGCCAGGTCAAGAGCTCCTTAAAGTGAGCATTTTCTTGCCATTTTTATGGTCAAATTAGTTATTAGACATGAGATTATTGTTGGAGAAAATGTTTGCAGAGCACAAAAATAAGAGAAAGCTTGCGCCATAGAGCCACTAAAAAGTAAAAGTGCAGAGATCATTCTACTCCGTGAGCCAGGTCAACAACTCCTTGAAGTCAGCATTTTCTTTCCATTTTTATGGTCAAATTAGTTATTGTACATGATTAAAGTTGGAGAACATGTTTTCAAAGTATATAACTACTATGAAGCTTGCGCCATAGAGTCACTAAAAACACACAGTGAAGAGTTGATTCTACTCCGTGAGCCAGGTCAAGAACTCCTTGAAGTGAGCATTTTCTTGCCATTTTTATGGTCAAATTAGTTGTTAGACATGAGAATATAGTTGTAGAATATGTTTTCAGAGTATAAAAATGCTAGGAAACTTGCGCCGTAGAGTTGTTGAAAAGTCAAAGTGCAGAGCTGATTCTACTACGTGAGCCAGGTCAAGAAGTCCTTGAAGTGATCATTTTCTTTCCTTTTTTATGGCCAAATTAGTTATTATACTTGCTAATATTGTTGGATAACATGTTTTTAGAGTATATAACCGAAAGCTTCCACCATAGAGTCACTAAAAACTCATAGTGCAGAGTTGTTTCTACTCGGTGAGCCAGGTCAAGAACTCCTTGAAGTAAGCATTTTCTTGCCATTTTATGGTCAAATTAGTTATTAGATATGAGAATATAATTGGAGAACATGTTTTCAGAGTATAAAAATGCGAGGAATCTTGCGCCATAGAGTCCATAAAAAGTCAAAGTGCAGAGATCATTCTACTCCGTGAACCAGGTCAAGAACTCCTTGAAATCAGCATTTTCTTTCCATTTTTATGGTCAAATTAGATATTGAACATAATTATAGTTGGAGAACATATTTTGAGAGTATATAACAGCTACGAAGCTTGTGCCATAGAGTCACTAAAAACACACAGTGCAGAGTTGATTCCACTCCGTGAGCCAGGTCAAGAACTCCTTGAAGTGAGCATTTTATTGTCATTTTTATGGTCAAATTTGTTATTAGACATGAGATTATTGTTGGAGAACATGTTTGCAGAGCATAAAAATAAAAGAAAGCTTGCGCCATAGAGCCACTAAAAAGTCAAAGTGCAGAGATCATTCTACTCCGTGAGCCAGGTCAAGAACTCCTTGAATTCAGCATTTTCTTTCCATTTTTATGGTCAAATTAGTTATTGTACATGATTATAGTTGGAGAACATGTTTTCAGAGTATATAACTGCTACGAAACTTGCGCTATAGAGTCACTAAAAACACACAGTGCAGAGTTGATTTTACTCCGTGAGCCAGTTCAAGAACTCCTTGAAGTGAGCATTTTCTTGCCATTTTTATGGTCAAATTAGTTGTTAGACATGAGAATATAGTTGTAGAAAATGTTTTCAGTATAAAAATGCTAGGAAACTTGTGCCATTGATTCGTTGAAAAGTTAAAGTGCAGAGCTGATTCTACTCCATGAGCCAGGTCAAGAAGTCCTTGAAGTGAGCATTTTCTTTCCATTTTTATGGCCAAATTAGTTATTGTAAATGATTATAGTTGGAGAACATATTTTCAGAGTATATAACTGCTACGAAGCTTGCGCCATAGAGTCACTAAAAATACACAGTGCAGAGTTGATTCCACTGCGTGAGCCAGGTCAAGAACTCCGTGAAGTGAGCATTTTCTTGCCATTTTTATGGTCAAATTAGTTATTAGACATGAGATTATTGTTGGAGAACATGTTTGCAGAGCATAAAAACACGAGAAAGCTTGCGCCATAGAGCCACTAAAAAGTCAAAGTGCAGAGATCATTCTACTCCGTGAGCCAGGTCAAGAACTACTTGAAGTCAGCATTTTCTTTCCCTTTTTATGGTCAAATTAGTTATTGTACAATATTATAGTTGGAGAACATGTTTTCAGAGTATATAACTGCTACGAAGCTTGCGCCATAGAGTCACTAAAAACACACAGTCAGAGTTGATTCTACTACGTGAGCCAGGTAAAGAACTCCTTGAAGTGAGCATTTTCTTGCCATTTTTATGGTCAAATTAGTTGGTAGACATGAGAATATAGTTGTAGAACATGTTTTCAGAGTATAAAAATGCAAGGAAACTTGCGCCGTAGAGTTGCTGAAAAGTCAAAGTGCAGAGTTGATTCTACTCCGTGAGCCAGGTCAAGAAGTCCTTGAAGTGAGCATTTTCTTTCCATTTTTATGGCCAAATTAGTTATTATACTTGCTAATATTGTTGGATAACATGATTTTAGAGTATATAACTACTACAAAGCTTGCACCATAGAGTCACTAAAAACTCACAGTGTAGAGCTGTTTCTACCAGGTCAAGAACTCTTTGAAGTAAGCATTTTCTTGCCATTTTTATGGCCAAATTAGTTATTAGATATGAGAATATAATGGGAGAACATGTTTTCAGAGTAAAAAATGCTAGGAATCTTGCGCAATAGAGTCATTAAAAAGTGAAAGTGCAGAGATCATTCTACTCCATGAGCCAGGTCAAGAACTCCTTGAAATCAGCATTTTCTTTCCATTTTTATAGTCAAATTAGATATTGAACACAATTATAGATGGAGAACATATTTTCCGAGTATATAACTGCTACGAAGCTTGTGCCATAGAGTCACTAAAAACACACAGTGCAGAGTTGATTCCACTCCATGAGCCAGGTCAAGAACTCCTTGAAGTGAGCATTTTCTTGCCATTTTTATGGTAAAATTAGTTATTAGACATGAGAATATAGTTGTAGAACATGTTTTCAGAGTATAAAAATGCTAAGAATCTTGCGCAGTAGAGTCGTTGAAAAGTTAAAGTGCAGAGCTGATTCTACTCCGTGAGCCATGTCAAGAAGTCCTTGAAGTGAGCATTTTCTTTCCATTTTTATGGCCAAATTAGTTATTATAATTTTTAATATTGTTGGATAACATGTTTTTAGAATATATAACTGCTGCAAAGCTTGCACCATAGAGTCACTAAAAACTCACAATTCAGAGCTGAATCTAGACGGTGAGCCCGGTCAAGAACTCCTTTAAGTAAGCATTTTTTTGCCATTTTTATGGTCAAATTAGTTATTAGATATGAGAATATTGTTGGAGAACATGTTTTCAGAGTATAAAAAAGCTAGGAATCTTGCGCCATAGAGTCGTTAAAAAGTCAAAGTGAAGAGATCATTCTACTCCGTGAGCCAGGTCAAGAACTCCTTGAAATCAGCATTTTCTTTCCATTTTTATGGTCAAATTAATTATTGAACATGATTATAGTTGGAGAACATATTTTCAGAGTATATAACTGCAACGAAGCTTGTGCCATAGAGTCACTAAAAACACACAGTGCAGAGTTGATTCCACTTCGTGAGCCAGGTCAAGAACTCCTTGAAGTGAGCATTTTCTTGCCATTTTTGTGGTCAAATTAGTTATTAGACATGAGAATATAGTTGTAGAACATGTTTTCAGAATATAAAAATGTAGGAAACTTGCGCCGTAGAGTCATTGAAAAGTTAAAGTGCAGAGCTGATTCTACTCCGTGAGCCAGGTCAAGAAGTCCTTGAAGTGAGCATTTTCTTTTCATTTTTATGACCAAATTAGTTAATGTACATGATTATAGTTGGAGAACATATTTTCAGAGTATATAACTACTACGAAGCTTGCGCCATAGAGTCACTTAAAACACACAGTGCAGATGTGATTCCACTCCGTGAGCCAGGTCAAGAGCTCCTTGAAGTGAGCATTTTCTTGCCATTTTTATGGTCAAATTTGTTATTAGACATGAGATTATTGTTGGAGAACATGTTTGCAGAGCACAAAAATACGAGAAAGCTTGCACCATAGAGCCACTAAAAAGTGAAAGTGCAGAGATCATTATACTCCTTGAGCCAGGTCAAGAACTCCTTGAAGTCAGCATTTTCTTTCCATTTTTATGGTCAAATTAGTTATTGTACATGATTATAGTTGGAGAACATGTTTTCAGAGTATATAACTGCTACGAAGCTTGTGCCATAGAGTCACTAAAAACACACAGTGCAGAGTTGATTCTACTCCGTGGGCCAGGTCAAGAACTCCTTGAAGTGAGCATTTTCTTGCCATTTTTATGGTCAAATTAGTTGTTAGACATGAGAATATAGTTGTAGAACATGTTTTCAGAGTATAAAAATGCTAGGAAACTTGCGCCGTAGAGTCGTTGAAAAGTCAAAGTGCAGAGCTAATTCTACTACGTGAGCCAGGTCAAGAAGTCCTTGAAGTGAGCATTTTCTTTCCATTTCTATGGCCAAATTAGTTATTATACTTGCTAATATTGTTGGATAACATGTTTTTAGAGTATATAACTGCTACAAAGCTTGCACCATAGAGTCACTAAAAACTCACAGTGCAGAGTTGTTTCTACTCGGTGAGCCAGGTCAAGAACTCCTTGAAGTAAGCATTTTCTTGCCATTTTTATGGTCAAATTAGTTATTAGATATGAGAATATAATTGGAGAACATGTTTTCAGAGTATAAAAATGCTAGGAATCTTGCGCCATAGAGTCGTTAAAAATTCAAAGTGCAGAGATCATTCTACTCCGTGAGCCAGGTCAAGAACTCCTTGAAATCAGCATTTTCTTTCTATTTTTATGGTCAAATTAGATATTGAACATGATTATAGTTGGAGAACATATTTTCAGAGTATATAACAGCTACGAAGCTTGTGCGATAGAGTCACTAAAAACACACAGTGCAGAGTTGATTCCACTCCGTGAGCCAGGTCAAGAACTCCTTGAAGTGAGCATTTTCTTGCCATTTTTATGGTCAAATTAGTTATTAGACATGAGAATATAGTTGTAGAATACGTTTTCAGAGTATAAAAATGCTAGGAAACTTGCGCCATAGAGTCGTTGAAAAGTTAAAGTGCAGAGCTGATTCTACTCCGTGAGACAGGTCAAGAAGTCCTTGAAGTGAGCATTTTCTTTCCATTTTTATGGCCAAATTAGTTATTGTAAATGATTATAGTTGGAGAACATATTTTCAAAGTATATAACTGCTAGGAAACTTGCGCCATAGAGTCACTAAAAATACACAGTGCAGAGTTGATTCCACTGCGTGAGCCAGGTCAAGAACTCCTTGAAGTGAGCATTTTCTTGTCATTTTTATGGTCAAATTAGTTATTTGACATGAGATAATTGTTGGAGGACATTTTTGCAGAGCATAAAAATACGAAAAAGCTTACGCCATAGAGCCACTAAAAAGTTAAAGTGCAGAGATCATTCTACTCCGTGAGCTAGGTTAAGAACTCCTTGAAGTCAGCATTTTCTTTCCATTTATTATGGTCAAATTAGTTATTTTATATCATTATAATTGGAGAACATATTTTCAAAGTATATAACTGCTACAAAGCTTACACCATAGAGTCACTAAAAACTCACAGTGCAGAGCTGATTTTACTCGGTACGCCAGGTCAAGAACTCCTTGAAGCGAGAATTTTCTTGCCATTTTTATGGTCAAATAAGTTATTAGACATGAGAATATAGTTGGAGAAAAAGTTTTCAGAGTATAAAAATGCTAGAAATCTTCGCCATAGAGTCTTTGAAAAGTTAAAGTGCAGAGATCATTCTACTCTGTGAGCCAGTTCAAGAACTCCTAGAAATCAGCATTTTCTTTCCATTTTTATGGTCAAATTAGTTATTGAACATGATTATAGTTGGAGAACATGTTTTTAAGAGTATATAACTGCTACGAAACTTGCGCCATAGGGTCACTAAAAATGCACAGTGCAGAGTTGATTCCACTCCATGAGCTAGGTAGAGAACTCCTTGAAGTGAGCATTTTCTTGCCATTTTTATGGTCAAATTAGTTATTAAACATGAGAATATAGTTGTAGAACATGTTTTTAAAGTATAAGAATGCTAGAAAACTTGTGCCGTAGAGTCGTTGAAAAGTCAAAGTGCAGAGCTGATTCTACTCCGTGAGCCAGGTCAAGAAGTCCTTGAAGTAAGCATTTTCTTTCCATTTTTATGGCCAAATTAGTTATTATACTTGCTAATATTGTTGGATAATATGTTTTTAGAGTATATAACTGATACAAAGCTTGCACCATAGAGTCACTAAAAACTCACAGTGCAGAGCTGATTCTACTCGGTGTGCCGGGTCAAGAAATCCTTGAAGTAAGCATTTTCTTGTCATTTTTATGGTCAAATTAGTTATTAGACATGAGAATATAGTTGGAGAACATGTTTTCAGAGTATAAAAATGCTAGAAATCTTGCGCCATAGAGTCTTTGAAAAGTTAAAGTGCAGAGATCATTCTACTCTGTTAGCCAGGTCAAGAACTCCTTGAAAACAGCATTTTCTTTCCATTTTTATGGTCAAATTAGTTATTGAACATGATTATAGTTGGAGAACATGTTTTCAGAGCATATAACTACTACGAAGCTTGTGCCATAGAGTCACTAAAAACACACAATGCAGAGTTGATTCCACTCCCTGAGCCAGGTCAAGATTTCCTTGAAGTGAGCATTTTCTTCCATTTTTATGGTCAAATTTGATAATAGACATGAGAATATAGTTGTAGAACATGTTTTCAGAGTATAAAAATGCTAGGAAACTTACCCCGTACAGTCTTTGCAGCAGTTATATACTCTGTGAGCTAGGTCAAAAAAACCTTGAAGTGAGCATTTTCTTTCCATTTTATGGCCAATTTAGTTATTAGTATTGCTAATATGGATAACATGTTTTTAGAGTATATAACTGCTGCAAAGCTTGCACCATAGAGTCCTTAAAAACTCACAATGCAGAGCTGATTCTACTCAGTGAGCCATGCCAAGAACTCCTTGAAGTAAGCATTTTCTTGCCATTTTTATGGTCAAATTAGTTATTAGACATTAGAATATAGTTGTAGAACATGTTTTCAGAGTATAAAAATGCTAGAAATCTTTCGCCATAGAGTCTTTGAAAAGTTAAAGTGCAGAGATCATTCTACTCTGTGATCCAGGTCAAGAACTCCTTGAAATCAGCATTTTCTTTCCATTTTTATGGTCAAATTAGTTATTGAACATGATTATAGTTGGAGAACATGTTTTCAGAGTATATAACTACTACGAAGCTTGCACCATAGAGTCACTAAAAACACACAGTGCAGAGTTGATTCCACTCCGTGAGCTAGGTCAAGAACTCCTTGAAGTAAGCATTTTCTTGCCGTTTTTTATGGTCAAAATAGTTATTAGACATGAAAATATAATTGTAGAACATGTTTTCAGAGTATAAAAATGCTAGAAAGTTGCACCGTAGTCATTGAAAAATTAAAGAGCAGAGCTGATTCTACTCCGTGAGCCAGGTCAAGAAATCCTTGAAGTGAGCATTTTCTTTCCATTTTTATGGCCAAATTAGTTATTATACTTGCTAATATTGTTAGATAACATGTTTTTAGAGTATATAACTGCTACAAAGCTTGCACCATAGAGTCACTAAAAACTCACAGTGCAGAGCTGATTCTACTCGGTGCGCCAGGTCAAGAAATCCTTGAAGTAAGCATTTTCTTGCCATTTTTATGGTCAAATTAGTTATTAGACATGAGAATATAGTTGGAGAACATGTTTTTAGAGTATAAAAATGCTAGAAATCTTGCGCCACAGAGTCTTTGAAATGTTAAAGTGCAGAGATGATTCTACTCTGTGATCCAGGTCAAGAACTCCTTGAAATCAGCATTTTCTTTCCATTTTAATGGTCAAATTAGTTATTGAACATGATTATAGTTGGAGAACATGTTTTCAGAGTATATAACTGATACGAAGCTTGCGCCATAAAGTCACTAAAAACACACAGTGCAGAGTTGATTCCACTCCGTGAGCTAGGTCAAGAACTCCTTGAAGTGAGCATTTTCTTGCCATTTTTATGGTCAAATTAGTTATTAGACATTAGAATATAGTTGTAGAACATGTTTTCAGAGTATAAAAATGCTAGGAAACTTACGCCGTAAAGTCTTTGAAAAGTTAAAGTGCAGAGCTGATTCTACTCTGTGAGCCAGGTCAAAAAATCCTTGAAGTGAGCATTTTCTTTCCATTTTTATGACCAAATTAGTTATTATACTTGCTAATATTGTTGGATAACATGTTTTCAGAGTATATAACTGCTACAAAGCTTGCACCATAGAGTCACTAAAAACTCACAGTACAGAGCTGATTCTACTCGGTGCGCCATGTCAAGAACTCCTTGAAGTAAGCATTTTCTTGCCATTTTTATGGTCAAATTAGATATTAAACATGAGAATATAGTTTGAGAACATGTTTTCAGAGTATAAAAATGCTAGGAATCTTGCGCCATAGTATCTTTAAAAAGTCAAAGTGCAGAGATCATTCTACTCTGTGAGCCAGGTCAAGAACTCCTTGAAATCAGCATTTTCTTTTCATTTTTGTGGTCAAATTAGTTATTGAACATGATTATAGTTGAAGAACATGTTTTCAAAGTATATAACTGCTACGAAGCTTGTGCCATTGAGTCACTAAAAACACACAGTGCAGAGTTGATTCCACTCCGTGAGCCAGGTCATGAACTCCTTTAAGTGAGCATTTTCTTTCCATTTTTATGGTCAAATTTGTTATTAGACATGAGAATATAGTTGTAGAACATGTTTTCAGAGTATAAAATGCTAGGAAACTTGCGCCGTACAGTCTTTGAAAAGTTAAAGTGCAGAGCTGATTCTACTCTGTGAGCCAGGTCAAAAAAATCCTTGAAGTGAGCATTTTCTTTCCATTTTTATGGCCAAATTAGTTATTAGTATTGCTAATATGGATAACATGTTTTTAGAGTATATAACTGCTGCAAAGCTTGCACCATAGAGTCCTTAAAAACTCACAATGCAGAGCTGATTCTACTCAGTGAGCCAGGTCAAGAACTCCTTGAAGTAAGCATTTTCTTGCCATTTTTATGGTCAAATTAGTTATTAGACATTGGAATATAGTTGTAGAACATGTTTTCAGAGTATAAAATGCTAGAAATCTTGTGCCATAGAGTCTTTGAAAAGTTAAAGTGCAGAGATCATTCTACTCTGTGATCCAGGTCAAGAACTCCTTGAAATCAGCATTTTCTTTCCATTTTTATGGTCAAATTAGTTATTGAACATGATTATAGTTGGAGAACATGTTTTCAGAGTATATAACTGCTACGAAGCTTGCGCCATAGAGTCACTAAAAACACACAGTGCAGAGTTGATTCCACTCCGTGAGCTAGGTTAAGAACTCCTTGAAGTGAGCATTTTCTTGCCATTTTTATGGTCAAATTAGTTATTAGACATGAGAATATAGTTGTAGAACATGTTTTCAGAGTATAAAAATGCTAGGAAACTTACGCCATACAGTCTTTGAAAAGTTAAAGTGCAGAGCTGATTCTACTCTGTGAGCCAGGTCAAAAATCCTTGAAGTGAGCATTTTCTTTCCATTTTTATGGCCAAATTAGTTATTATACTTGCTAATATTGTTGGATAACATGTTTTCAGAGTATATAACTGCTACAATGCTTGCACCATAGAGTCACTAAAAACTCACAGTGCAGAGCTGATTCTACTCGGTGCGCCATGTCAAGAACTCCTTGAAGTAAGCATTTTCTTGCCATTTTTATGGTCAAATTAGATATTAAACATGAGAATATAGTTTGAAAACATGTTTTCAGAGTATAAAAATGCTAGGAATCTTGCGCCATAGTATCTTTAAAAATCAAAGTGCAGAGATCATTCTACTCTGTGAGCCAGGTCAAGAACTCCTTGAAATCAGCATTTTCTTTCCATTTTTGTGGTCAAATTAGTTTTTGAACATGATTATAGTTGGAGAACATATTTTCAAAGTATATAACTGCTACGAAGCTTGCGCCATAGAGTCACTAAAAACACATAGTGCAGAGTTGATTCCACTCCGTGAGCTAGGTCAAGAACTCCTTGAAGTGAGCATTTTCTTGCCTTTTTATGGTCAAATTAGTTATTAGACATGAAAATATAGTTGTAGAACATGTTTTCAAGTATAAAAATGCTGAAAACTTGCACCGTAGAGTCGTTGAAAAGTTAAAGTGCAGAGCTGATTCTACTCCGTGAGCCAGGTCAAGAAATCCTTGAAGTGAGCATTTTCTTTCCATTTTTATGGCCAAATTAGTTATTATACTTGCTAATATTGTTGGATAACATGTTTTTAGAGTATATAACTGCTACAAAGCTTGCACAGTCACTAAAAACTCACAGTGCAGAGCTGATTCTACTCAGTGCGCCAGGTCAAGAACTCCATGAAGTAAGCATTTTCTTGCCATTTTTATGGTCAAATTAGTTATTAGACATGAGAATATAGTTGGAGAATATGTTTTCAGAGTATAAAAATGCTAGAAATCTTGTGCCATAGAGTCTTTGAAAAGTTAAAGTGCAAAGATCATTCTACTCTGTTAGCCAGGTCAAGAACTCCTTGAAATCAGCATTTTCTTTCCATTTTTATGGTCAAATTAGTTATTGAACATGATTATAGTTGGAGAACATGTTTTCAGAGCATATAACTGCTACGAAGCTTGTGCCATAGAGTCACTAAAAACACACAGTGCAGAGTTGATTCCACTCCGTGAGCCAGGTCAAGAACTCCTTGAAGTGAGCATTTTCTTGCCATTTTTATGGTCAAATTTGTTATTAGACATGAGAATATAGTTGTAGAACATATTTTCAGAGTATAAAAATGCTTGGAAACTTGCGCCGTACAGTCTTTGAAAAGTTAAAGTGCAGAGCTGATTCTACTCTGTGAGCCAGGTCAAATAATCCTTGAAGTGAGCATTTTCTTTCCATTTTATGGCCAAATTAGTTATTAGTATTGCTAATATGGATAACATGTTTTTAGAGTATATAACTGCTGCGAAGCTTGCACCATAGAGTCCTTAAAAACTCACAATGCAGAGCTGATTCTACTCAGTAAGCCAGGTCAAGAACTCCTTGAAGTAAGCATTTTCTTGCCATTTTTATGGTCAAATTAGTTATTAGACATTAGAATATAGTTGTAGAACATGTTTTAAGAGTATAAAAATGTTAGAAATCTTGCGCCATAGAGTCTTTAAAAGTTAAAGTGCAGAGATCATTCTACTCTGTGGGCAACAATCCGCAGGATTCTCTCAATCTGCTCCTGTTCTTTCTCTCTGTCAAATGAGGCACTGACTTAGGGTTAACAGGAGCAGAGATGACTTATATAGTTGGGCTACAGCAGGGACCAGGAGGAGAAATTGGACTGGGCCTCAATTGAATTTAATTAACCAAGCTTAGCCCAAAGCTTTTAATTAAATCCAATAATAATAATATAGTCCACTAAAATATTATTATTGCACTACCCATCCAATCCCAAATTATGTTCTGGGCTCCTTCTTATTATGAGCCCTATGGTCTCCCCATGTTTAAGATATACAATGTCCATTAATTAATTAAGTTACTGACAACTCAAATTAATTAATAGCTTATCCGAGAGTAGTACCACTCAACCTTTTTATCATGTTGGAAATTAATCCACTTGCAAGATTTACATGATAAACCTTATGAGCTCCTCAAGGGGACATCATCAACCTATGACGGACATGGATTCTTTCTACAATCAACAGCACACCATAGATACAGCACTACTTCCCAACTCACCGAGTTTGTTGATTTAATAATGTAAATCTCACTCATTGATGAATCAAAGAGATACATACTGCCCTACGTGTCGAGGTTATTGTATAGGGATTAAGAGCACGAACTTCCATAATAACAGAGATCAAGTTCTTCTATAAGTCAGTATAAGTCGAACGATCTCAAGCGGACCTGCTCAATACACACAAGTGCACTAATGTGATTCAATAGCCAAGACAAGCTAATACCGAACCACACTACAACCATACCAATAGAGAGTTCCCGTTTATCTCGGTTGTGAGCATCTGTTTATACTTTATAAGGAAACCGATAATATGATCTTCCGCGTGTTGTCGCACAACATATTATCTACAGTATAAAGTAAATGGACTATTGCATCACGCATATAAATAAATTATAAGATGCAATCATTTGATCATATGATTCTCATTTCAAATATTATTATAATATTATTCATACTAAAGCCAGACTTTTAGTATACAATCCAACAATCTCCTAGATTTGATTTAGAATCCATAGATTTTATTTCAAAAATCATTGCATCTTGCTAAGATGTCGAATTTTTATCTTGTAGTGCTTCGTCGTATCCGTAGGTCAATTCCATATTTACTAGGGACCAGTTTCATGATTATCCCAAAACATAAATCTATCCAGTTGTTGAACAACCCTCCCACTGCGACTAGGCACTACATGCAATTGTGTATCAGATGTGAAATGCGATACAGTTTACTTGTGGTATTTCATCTTGTAAAATTGGTACTATACTTTTTGTTTTCCTCTTACAACCTTTAGAACAACTTATATATAGGTTTGTGATTTATTTCATTGTTCTTTTTCCAAAAATCTAGTTTTTGTTTTAACAATCACCCTTCGATCTTTTTGACTAATAAATAAATCACCCTTCATTTTTCTAGGATATCCAACAAATAGAAAAACATACATACGAATCACTGTTTCTAGGGCATATCCATAAAATGAATTTATAAATTTCAAATAACTCATCATCTATCTAACCATTTTCATAAGAGTCTTTCTCTTATGGATTAGATGACGCGTTATTAATTTCAATTTGTTGCATCTGTGGGATAAACATGATTTAAGAGTGTACAAATTGTCCACCAATGTACAATAATAGATTACAACTCTATCCTTCATTATAATGGGCATGTCATTTAAATGCAATAGAGTATCCATCCGTAAATGCATAGAAACTGAAATCAAATTCTTTCTATTAAAATGTACATAAAGATAATTTCTCATAATCAAACGTTTATTCATATCATAAGATAAATAAACAACTCCCACTGCAATAGCCACCACTATCGTAGCATTACTCATGTACATAATAATCTTATCATCACTTAGTTGCAGACATTTAGTGATTCTGGTATCTATACACAACGTGCTGATAAATGTCATCACTAATCATGCTTCAACAACTAGTGAATAAGATACTAACCTTGTTCACTTCTTGATGAAATTGACTTTCCTTCGCCACATGTTTTGTCAAAAAAGTTTCCCACCATATACAACCTCTTGTATTTCAGGTAGAACTTGCTCAAGACATCTAGGCAAACTATGGAGAATTAAAATTGACCTAGGTTTCCCCTTCAATTTCTACTTCATATTTTTCCAATTCATTCATCAAGTCAACCATGACCTCTTGTCTTTTAACCTCACTCAAGTACCGAAGAGTCACATGAGACCATCATATTTCTATTTTAGTAAATAATAAGCGAGATAAAACCATTTAAAAATATAGAGAATCACGTAAATAAATACACCGATCAAATACTTCGAATTTTTCCATTTATATTGATTCCCCCAAAACAATATAAAATAAAATTTACCGACATCTCAAGTACCGTAAGTCTGCATGCCACGATAGTGTGGACGTATACAGACCTGAAGGTTTTACCCTTTAATTTCATTTGTCAACCTAACCTCATGACAAAATAATTAATAGTCGTTTCCTCTTTAGCCATGCAAATAACAGCAGTGACTCCAATAGGGAGGATACTTATTATTCACACCTAAGTGTACACCATTATTTGATCCCAAGTTCGCGGTCCAAGCTTATGTGCCTTACAGATGGAGAAGTACACACACGCTTGGATAACTTTCTACAATCATCAATTACAAGTTTTCACTAGTGAATCGCATATAAACACATCCGATGGGGAGGAAGGCACTGTAGCCAATGCGCAAGTTCATGTGCATCACATTACAAATAATAATTATTTAAAGAAGTCTGTTCTAGCAATCCATGAATAAACTCATCCGATGGAGAGGAAGGCACTAATACCAACGCGCAAGTTTATTCAAATCGCTAACAAACCAATAATGGAGGCCGCGGGAATTATTAATCAATTTCCTCTCCCACTTAGTTATTTAAAATCTAGAGTTTTTATATCTTATAATATTCAATAATAAAATACGCAGCCTAGTATGCTCCTATTACGGAATATAAGGCGATAAACCACATAGAATCATGCATACATATATAACAATAATCAAATAATTAAATCAATTATAAATAGTAATATCAGCGAATTCGATTGTTTGCCACCAAGTACGAATGCTGGGAACGTAGATGGGGTTCGACCTCCCCGCTGAGGTTCAGGGATCGACCTGCCTGGTCAGGTCGCGGGGTGCGGGGCAACGGCCCGAAGAAAAATCTAGAATCTTGCACCAAACTAAAGCTCGACTCGAGCTGCTCTTCATGCCAGAGCTCAACTCGAGTAGTTCCGCCCGCCCGCACACCCGCCAGCTAGCCTTCACTCGGCATCACGCACGCCCTAGAGCGCCAATCGTACTGCCTGCTTGCTATCGTGCAGCAAGTCATGCTCCAAGCCTGGAATCCTCGCCTGGCACGCCTGTTGTAGTGCTCACCAACCGCATGCCAACCGAGCGCCACGCCTGGCTCTTCCGCACGCCAACATGCTCGACGTCGTGCCCAATTTCACGCTCGCCAAAAACATGCCTCTGGGCACCGTAACATGCGCTGTGCCTAGCGTCTTCTGCCCAGCAGCTTGCTTGGAACAGCAATGACTCGCCCCAGCCATCAGCTGACTCGACCCAACTAGCATGAAGACTCGATCGGAGCATGATGGTCTCGCTCAGAACATGCCTCCTTGCCCACCGGTATGCTACCTTGCGTGCCAAGCAGTCCGTCAAACCAGGCTGCACCAGCAACATAGCCTAGAGAACATGCCAGATTCACGATAAAGCTTTCCATGCCATTGCGCCGGATTTGCCATTCATGGTAAAACAGGCTGCCTTGCATGCCAAGCAGTCCGTCAAACCAGGCTGCACCAGCAACACAGCCTACAGTCCATGCCGGATTCGCGATAAAGCTTTCTAAGCCATTACGTCGTCTGTCAATGTCTCCAGCCATGTCAGACATGCTCGAAACACCGGAGGACTCATCCGGAACCATAGGCAGACTCGCTAGGAAAGCATGCCATACGTGACCGAAAATCCATGCTGACCTAAAACACTGCTCGTCCGCCGCCGTAGGTTCCTTCCATTCACCAACAAACAGCACGGCTGGACCAGTGGGTCTTCTCTGCGCCACTGTGCTTCGTCGCTGCGGCCATCGACCATGCCACCATGCTCACATCGTGCGAGGCATGTGTACATCCAGCAGCATCGTCACACCATAGTACAACCATGCAAACATCCATCGTCAGCCTTTGCCGTTTTTGGTGATTGTGCAGCTTTTTTGGCGCCGCACAGCACTTCCGGTGCCGCGTGCGCCATCGCCACCAGGCATCATTGGCAATCAACACCGGTGCAGTCGTATGCCATGATCAACAGGGTAGGATTTTCCAAAATATCAAAATATTCTAGAACCCTAATTTTATGTAAGGCACATAAACCCTAGCCTAACGTGTCACATCTTCCACGAAACCAAAGTTTTCCAAAATATCAAAACATTCTAAAACCTTAATTTCATGTAAGGCACATAAACCCTAACCTAACGTGGCACGTCTTCCATGAAACTGAAGCTCTGTTATCAATTATTGGCATTCGATCATTTGGTTAACATGAACCGTTAGGGTTCCATATGATTCTATATCAGCGGAAGGAAGAACATAAAATCATATTACCTTTCACCAAGGTATGTTGAAGAATAGAATGAATTTTCGCCGGCAGCACGCGCAGTCTCACGAATTTGGGCATAACTTCCTCATCCAATCTCCGAATTAAGTGATCTATGTGCCAAAAACGATCCTCTCTTCTGTAGCTTTCCAATGGCATAACATACGTTCAGTTCAGAGTTCCACATGATTTTAAAAAATCATTGAAGTTGACAAACAGCAGCAGCAAACAACCTCTTGATCTTCTGTTGTATTCCCAAGTCCAATCTTGACGTCGTGTGGGCGACGATCCTCAAGATCTTCTCATTCTGCTTTTCTCTCTATCCTACTTATGGTTAGGCGTGTCTCATTTACGGTTAGAACAGCTGGGATGACTTATATATGGGCTACAACAGGGACCAAGAGGAGAAATTAGAGTCGGGCCTCCATTGGACTTAAGTATCCAAGTTTAGCCCAAAACTTATACTTAAGTCCAATAATAATAACATATTCAACAAAAATATTATTACTGCACTGCCGCTCTAATCCCAAAATTACGTTTTATTATGAGCACGTTAGTCTCCCCATGTTTAAGATATACCATTCCCATTAATTAATTAAATTACTGACAACTATATTAATTAATATCTTATCCGAGAGTAGCACCACTCAAACTCATTATCATGCCGAAATAAATCCACCTACAGGGTTTACATGATAATCTTTATGAGCTCCTCAAGGGGACATCATCAACCTATTTAATAGGATATGGATTCCTTCTATAATCAACAGTACACCATAGAGACATCACTATTTCTCAACTCCCCGAGTTTGTTGATTTAATTATATGTAAATCTCACCCATTGATGAATCAAAGAAAATACATACTGCCTTTCTGTTGGCGTTCAATCATTTGGTTAACGTGAACGTTAGGGTTCCACATGTTTCTAATTCAGCGGAAGCAAGAAACCTAAGAAACGTATTACTTTTCACAGGGTATGTTGAAGAAGATGGATTCTCACCGGCAGCCTGCGCAGCCTCACTGTTTTGGGCATAACTCTCTCATCCAATCTCGAAATTGAGTGATCTACACGCCAAAATGATCCTCTCTTCTGCTGATTTCCGTCAAAATATCAAATGTCGAATTCTGAGGTCTGTACAATTTTATAA
The DNA here is from genome assembly GCA_023678885.1 of Pogostemon cablin. Lineage (NCBI taxonomy): Eukaryota > Viridiplantae > Streptophyta > Magnoliopsida > Lamiales > Lamiaceae > Pogostemon > Pogostemon cablin. Next base: position 25,970,442 of record CM042963.1, read on the forward strand.
AAATCATAAAAATTGGCAGACAGCAGCAGCTAATGACCTCTTGATCTTCTGCTATATTCCCAAGTCTAATCTCGACGTCGTGTGGGCGACGATCCTTGAGATCTTCTCAATCTACCATCTTTACGTGTTAGGCGTGTCTCTCTAGGGTTAGAATAGCTGAGATGACTTATATATGGGCTACAACAAGGACCAGGAGGAGAAATTAGAGTTGGGTCTCCATTGGGCTTAAGTATTCAAGCTTGGCCTAAAGCTTATACTTAAGTCCAATAATAATAATATATTCCACTAAAATATTATTACTGCACTACCGTTCTAATCCCATAATTACGTTATGGGCTCCTTCTTATTATATGCCCATTAGTCTCCCCATGTTTAAGATATACGATGCCCATTAATTAATTAAGTTACTGACAACTCCATTAATTAATATCTCATCCAAGAGTAGTACCTCTCAACCTTATTATCATGCTGGAATAAATCCATCTGCAGGGTTTACATGATAATCCTTACGAGCTCCTCAAGGGGACATCATCAACCTATTTCGGACACGAATTCCTTCTACAATCAACAGCACACCATAGAGACATCACTATTTCCCAACTCACCAAATTTGTTGATTTAACAACATGTAAATCTCACCCATTGATGAATCAAAGAAATACATACTGCCTTACGTGTCGAGGTTATTGTATAGGGATTAAGAGCACGAACATCCATAATAACTGAGATCAAGTTCTCCTATATAGTCAGTATAAGTCGAACAATCTCAAGTGGTCCTGCTCAATACACACAAAGTGCACTAATGTGATTCTATAGCCAAGACAAGCTAATACTAAACCACACTACATCCATCCCGATAGAGAGTCCCTATCTATCTCGATTGTGAGCATTTGTTTATACTTTATAAGGAAATCGATAATATGATCTTCCGCATGTTGTCGCACAACATATTATCTACAGTATAAAGTAAGTGGACTATTGCATCGAATATATAAATAAATTATAAGACGCAACCATTTGATCATATGATTCTCATTTCAAATAAATTGTTATAACATTGTTCATACTAAAGCTAGACTTTTAGTATACAATCCAACATTTACGTGTCGAGGTTATTATATAGGGATTAAGAGCACGAACATCCATAATAATTGAGATCAAGTTCTCCTATATTGTCAGTATAAATCGAACGACCTCAAGTGGTCCTGCTCAATACACAAAGTGCATTAATGTGATTTTATAGTCAAGACAAACTAATACCAAATCACACTACAACCATCCCGATAGAGAGTCCCCGTCTATCTCGGTTGTGAGCATCTATTTATACTTTATAAGAAAATCGATAATATGATATTTCATGTGTTGTCGCATGATGAGTGTGTAAATTCACGAATCTTGCACCTGAATTTGTGCTATTATGAGATGTTTAAAGGTTGTAATTGGTTATAAACCAATATATATTGTGTTAAGTCACGAATCAGGTGTTATTGAAGTCGTTTTGAGTCATTTTTCATAGGAAATCGGAATGGAAGTGTTGGAAACTGAAGAAAGGAAGTCGAAGCCATCCATTTGGGCGAAGCAGGAGTCCAATTCAACTAAAAGGAGGTCAATTCGACCAGGCCTACTGGTCGAATTGGAGGCAGGACACGAGCAAAAGATGGATTCGACCACGACAAGAGAATTCGACCTGGACATCAGGTTGAATCGAGGTCAAATTGATTGGTAGAGACGCCAATTCGACCTTGTCACTTCAATTAGACCTGGATATCATGTCGAATCGAGGTCGAATTGATTGGTAGAAATGCTAATTCGACCTCGTCACTTCAATTCGACCTGTTGGCTGGTTGAATCAAGCATCTGGGACTTACAGTAGGCCAATTCGACCTCCAATTCGACCTGGAGAAATCAATTTGACCTGTTTGGTTGGTCGAATCAAGCATCTGGGACTTACAGTTAATTGATTTGACCTCCAATTCGACCTGGGAAAATAGAATTCGACCTGTTCATTAAGTGCAAAATCTACGTGTAACACATGAGCAAGTGGGAAAGTAGTGCACATATGAGCAAGTGGGAAAGTAGTGCGCAATCCACAATGAACACATGAAGCACATAACATATAATAGATTCCTAAAGCATAGAAGACAAGTAAGAGAGTTAGAAGTGGGCTGCAAAGACAGCATAAAAGAGGGGACAAATGATAGAGGGGCAACATGGACAGCAAACAAAAAGGAGTGGCTACATGTGGAGCTGCATTTGGCAACAAGAATAAAAGGAGGACAGCTGCAATCGCAAACCAGTTTTGGTGAACACATAATAACGTGAGAAGAGCTGCAAGGAGTTACTGCAAGGGCAGCAAGCAGCAAGAAGTGGAGCTGCAAAACCAGCAAGAAGAAGATGAGAAGGAAGTTGAACGTGGAGACTCAAGCAAGATCAGTCCAACCTTGATCTGCTGGAGATTCATGGAGCTTCAAGTAAGATCATTCCAACTAACCATGATTGTTCTTAGATCAATCATGGAGTAGAGCATCTTTGGTAGTTCTAGGATTATGAAGGTTTTATGAGTTAATTTGTCTTTCGTGTGTAAACTCCGTACAACACTACTTGGAATTTATTTTGTATAAGATTGTGAGTTTTTAATCCATACTCACGGTTGTTTTGTGCATCATTAACTGTTGTGTAGAGTCTGAATATATAACTTGGTTATTGATTGAGTGCGTTCACTGCTGAGCAGGGTTTAATGTTATAATTCTAAGTGAAAGGATTCCAAAGTCTTATTAGAACTATCTTATATGAATACTTGTAATTGAATCATATTCGGGTTAATAAGTAGGATAAAGAGTATAACTTCATAGTACCTATAAAGGGAGATCATATCGGGTTAAAATACTAAGTGCACAGGAAATAATTGATATTGAAAGTACCTAGAAAGGGGGTGAATTATATCTCTTGCTCCGAGGATATTCACACGTTGCATTTGCATGTTTACTTGTGTCTATAGAGTGAATTTGCATGGTTTAGTGATGCATCCATAAATCACAAGGTAGAGTTGGACACCGTCATACGGAAGATGAATTAATAAATGGAACCATATGATCTATAGAACTACCTATTTTCTTACTTGATAACAACTCACTTATCTTTACTACTTGTTTTAATCCAATTGTTATTTTATAATTTGTTACTTAATCATAATCACAACCATTAAAATTTCCAACATAGTCTTAATGTACTAGAATATAATTACATTGATAATTATCTGTCCTTTGGGTTCGATATTAACTTGGTCACCTTTCGAAACTACAATTGATATCCTTCATCTTGGGGATTAATTGTGCGTTGAGAAAATGAGCTGACAAGTTCTTGGCGCCGTTGCCGGGGACGACATAAATATTTTTTTATTATTTCTATTTTTATTAGGACTATTTTAATTCGTGTTTTGTGTTCTAACTCTTAATCTTTTCAGGTATATGCTTACTAGATCAAAGGTTGAAAAGTTGGCAACTTTTAATCTGGACGTCGGAGCATCAACAAAGAAGAAGAAGAGTAAGATTCAAAGCAAGAAAGAAGAACCAACTATAACTCTGAATTTTGGAATTGAAGTGGACGAACTGAATTCGGAAGCGACTGAAACTGTAGTTGATCCAAACGCAGCAGCAGAGGAAGTCGACATGGCCAACGATGTGGCAAATCCGGACAATCTGGCCATCCGTGAAGTCTTCAAGAATAACGGGGCTGGAATCTTTGGGCTTCTAGGAGCAAGGGGGCTAATGCGAGCTTTGATCTTCACCCTGCTCTTATTAGCATTATCGAAAGGAACTCTTTTGCAGGAGGGACTTTAGAGGATCCACAGCAGCATCTAAACAAGTTCTTGGGGTACGCAATTACTCAAAGAGACGCAAGAGATCATGAAGATGCTAAGAAGATCCTCTTGTTCAAATTCTCGCTTACTGAAAGGGCGAGAGATTGGTCGACACTATTAATGCAGCTGAATGCACTACTTGGGAGCAATTGAAGTTAAAGTTCTTGGAAAGATACATGCCACCTTCAAAGGTGTTTATGATGAAGCAAGACATTAACCAATTTGCTATGAATAGTGGAGAGAAGTTTCATGAAGTTTGGGACAGATTCAAGGACATACTTCGTAAGTGTCCTCAACATGGGCTATCTAAAGCTCAATATATATGCATATTCTACAATGGATTGGACTGTGATTCTCATGTGTTATTGGATGCTTCTTCTAATGGAGCATTGCTTACCAAGTCATCCGTAGAGGCCGAGAAACTTTTTGAAGATATTTCGATGAACTCAAGAGATTGGCCAACTGATAGAGTGAGAGGCAATTACGTCCTTGGAAAAGTAGCTAAGGTTGAGCATACTATGGTGAAAACAAATAGAGAAGATGAGATCGTCTCTAGCTTGTACAATATCAACAAGCTACTTGACTCTCAATAAAAGCAAATCACTGATATATCTCAGCGTGTACCGACCATGCAGCAGGAAGTAACGAAGGATGGAATGATCCAAAAGGAGATGGAAGAAGCAAACTACGCTATGGGCCAAAGTATCCAAAGGACGAGGTTTCAAAATCAGGGCAACTGAAATTATTAGGGGAACTACAACAATCGTGGTCCCCCGGTTAATTATCAACAGCCTAGGAGGCCAGAATTTTCATGGAGTAATCCTAACAATGCGATGCAAACTCCTATGGGTGTTGATCCGGGTGCTAAAGGGGAAGAAGGAAAACAGGTTTTTGAGGATATGGTGAACAGGTACATGACAATGAATGATGCAAGAGTGGCCAAGTTAGAAAAGAAGATTGATGCAAACCATGATGAATTATCCAAGCAAATGAAGGACCTCACATTGTTGATGGGTGAGATGGCAGGAAGTGTCAACAAGCTAACTCAAACTATTGAGAAAGGGAAGTTTTCATCGCAAAGTATTGAGAATCCAAAGTCCTGCAACGCTATCACGTTGAGATCTGGAAAACAGTACGAGGGAACAATATGGCCGGGATCAAAATTGGAGACGTCGAGAGCTTAAATCAACCTCACTTCGACCAAAACCACAGGTGAAATTCATCAAGGGAGGTCGAATGAGTCTACTGGATGTGGTTTGGAAGCCCAATTCGACCAGCACAAATCTAATTCGACCAGGCCCACAGGTCGAATTCAGGTCGAATCGGATGGCAGAGGTCAAATTCTGGTCGAATCGGAGGGCATAAATCTTACATAGAGTCAATTCAACCAGGGGGAATTCATTTTAACCAGACCATCTGATCGAATCCTGGTCGAATTGCACCATCCGGAGCACTCTGTTTTATCAAAAGCTCGATTCGACCAGCAACCATCCAATTCGACCGGGCCTATAGGTCGAATCCAGGTCGAATCGAACATACAGGGTAAGAATGAACTTCTAGGTGCCCAATTCGATCACTTCGTACCCAATTCGACCAGAGCACCTGGTCGAATGCAGGTCGAATTGTCACGTTCAGCACATGTTTCTTCACCGAACACTCCTCAAGATGTGAACATTACTCCATTGGTTCCAAATGAGCAGAATATTAAGATCATAGTAGAAAAGAAGTGGGAAAGAGCCAAGAGGTTGAGAGCAAAAAAGAATAAAGCGGAGAAGGTCGAGCGTGATGAATGGGGTATTCCCAAAAGAAAGATACCCCCACATTTTCCTTATAAGCTAGTTAAGAAGGGATTGGAACAGAAGTTTAAGAGGTTTTCAGATATTATGAATAAGATAAGCTTGAGCATTCCTTTCTCTGAGGCAATATTGGAAATGTCGTACTATGCCCGATTCCTTAAGGATGTACTGTTGAAAAAGAGAATCTTGAACGGAGTTCAGACAGTGAACTTGTTTGAAAATTGCAGCTCAATTATCCAAAGGAAGCTGCCACAAAAGCTGAAGGATCCGAGAAGCTTCACTATCTTGTGTGAGATTGGAAAGGGGCCGACACGACGAGCCTTGTGCGATCTTGGGGCAAGCATTTATTTGATGTCATTGTCTATCTTTCAAAGGCTTGGTTTGGGGGAGTTATCTCCTACAATTGTTGCCCTACAATTGGCGGATAGGTCGATGACTTTTCCGAAGGGTATCAATGAAGACGTTCTTGTCAAAGTGGAGAAACTAGTCTTTCCTGTAGATTTTCTTGTACTGGAGATGGAAGAGACAAGGATAATATCCCTCTTATCTTACGAAGACCTTTCCTTGCTACTGCTGGGGCCATGATTGATGTTCGAAAGGGGGAGTTCAGGTTGCAGATGAATAACGAAGAGGTCCTATTCAACCTTGACAAAGCGATGAAAAAGCCTATGAAGTCACAATGTCATAGCATTGATGTGGTGGAGGAGATTGTGAAGGAAGATATGTCTTTGATCCTGTCTAAGGACCCTCTTGAGACATGCTTGATGGAGTCTCTTACTTATCCCACTACGGAGCTTGACGATCCCTCTTTGGGTGATGATAGGTTTGAATCGGAAATAACTAAAGTTGAAAAAGTGAAGTGTACTAGGAAGTACTTACCATTAGATCGAGAAAGCACTCTGATAGAAGAAAAGAAAGAGAAACTAAAACCTTTGCCGGAGCATTTGAAGTATGCCTATCTTGGTGACAATGAAGAATATTTTGGTAATTGTATCTTCTTCTCTTGATGATGATCAACTTGACGAGTTGTTAGATATGCTTAGGAAGTACAAATCTGCAATTGGGTGGTCTCTTGATGATTTTAAAGGCATTAATCCTTCATATTGCATGCATAGAATAAGGTTAATTGATGAGGATAAAAGTAGTATCCAAAACCAGCGGAGGGTGAATCTCGCAATTCAAGAAGTGATTATGAAACAAATCTTAGTGTGGTTAGATGCTGGAATTATTTGTCCGATTAGTGATAGTCCCCATGTGAGTCTATTGCATGTTGTAGCTAAGAAGGGGGGAATGACTATTATGAAAGCCGAAGATGGAGAAGCAATAGCCACTAGGATTCCAACGGGATGACGTGTGTGTACCGATTACAGGAAACTGAATGAAAATACATGCAAAGACCATTTTTCCCTTCCTTTCATGGATCAAATGCTTGATCGTCTCGTAGGGTATGAGTTTTATTATTTTTTGGATGGGTACTCGGGATATAATCAAATCATGATTACTCCCGAGGATCAGGAAAAGACTACCTTTACTTACCTTTATGGGACATTCGCCTTTAGAAAAATGCCTTTTGGATTATGTAATGCGCCTGCTACTTTTCAGCGCTGCATGATGGCTATATTTGATGGGTTGATAGAAAAGATCATGGAGGTGTTTATGGATGATTTTTCTGTATTTGGTTCCTCTTTTGATATCTGTTTATCTAACCTTGCTACTGTGTTGAAAAGATGTCAAGAAACTAATCTTGTCTTGAATTGGGAGAAGTACCACTTCATGGTAAGAGATGGGATTGTTCTTGGGCATCATGTTTCTGCCAAAGGATTGTAGGTGGATAGAGCAAAAGTGGTGGCAATTGAGAAGCTTCCACCACCGACTAATGAACGAGGAATGCGGTCCTTCCTTGGACACGCTGGTTTTTATAGAAGATTTATCAAAGACTTCTCAAAATACTCCAAGCCCTTATCTTATTTGCTTGAAAAGAATGTTCCTTTTGTTTTTGATAAAGAATGTCTAACAGCTTTTCAGGTTTTGAAGGAGGCGCTTATTACTGCTCTATCTTGATCACACCGGATTAGACTAAGCCTTCTGTACTTATGTGTGATGCAAGTGATGTAGCACTTAGAGTGGTGCTGGGGCAGCTGAGGGAAAAGAAGTTTTGCACCATCTATTATGCGAGCAAGACTTTTGATGCAGCACAAAAGAACTACATGGTTACTGAAAAGGAGTTTATAGCTGTGGTGTATGTATTCAATAAGTTTTGACAGTATTTGGTTGGCATGAAAACTATAGTGTACAGGGATCACTCTGCGATTTGTTACTTAATGGAGAAGAAGGAAACGAAGCCAAGAATCATTAGATGGATTCTTCTTCTTCAAGAGTTTGATATGGAGGTCCGAGATAAAAAGGGTACTGAGAATGTTTTGACGGATCACCTTTCGAGGTTGGAGACAAGGGAGCATTGTGATGATTCTTTTGATTATATTGAGGAGATGTTCCCGGATGAGAAGATTATGGCTGTGTTCATTGAAGGGTCTGAACGAGCATGTGTGGTTGCTGCACAAGGGATGGATCCATGGTATGCTGATTATGTCAATTACATTACCGTGGGAGAAATTCTGAGAGATCTCAACCGTTATCAACTTGCTAAATTCAAGAGGGATGTTGAGACTTTTTCATGGTATGACCCATTTGTTTACAAAATATGCACGGATTCTATCATCCGTAGGTGTGTGCCCGAGATGGAGATGGAGAGTGTTCTCGAGTTTTGCCATGCACAACCTAACGGGGGCACTTCGGAGCTCAAAAGACAGCAACCAAGGTACTTCAATCCGCTATCTATTGGCCTACTTTGTTTAAAGATTGTGAAACCTATGTGGCGACATACAATAGATGTCAACGGATGGGGAATATAAGTAGGAGAGATGAGATGCCGCTTCAACTGAGCATTGTTGTAGAGATCTTCGATGTGTGGTGGATCGATTTTATGGGGACTTTTTCCCCATCTAATGGATTTCTCTATATCCTTTTAGTTGTGGATTATGTTTCTAAGTGGGTGGAAGCCATTCCTACTCGCTTGAATGATTAGAGGACTGTCATATCTTTCTTGAAGAAGCATATCTTTACCCACTTTGGAGTTCCTAGAGCACTAGTGAGTGATGGATGTTCTCACTTCATCAATAAACTTCTTGAGAAGGTGCTTAAGGATTATGGTGTCAAGCATAGGGTTACTACACCATATCATCCTCAAGCGAATGGGCAAGCGGAAGTCTCTAACCGTCAAGTGAAGTAAATTTTGGAGAAAGTGGTAGGAACCAATAGAAATGAATGGGCTATGAAGCTCAATGATGTTTTGTGGGGGTTCCAGACTGCTTATAAGACAGTGTTGGATATGTCACCATACCAACTTATCTATGGGAAGTCGTGCCACTTACCCATAGAAATCCAACACAAAGCTTTTTGGGCTTTAAGAAGCTTGAACTTGTCTCTTACGGATGTGAGAGAGTTGAGGATGACTCACATCAATCAACTTGATGAGTTTATGAATCGTGCTTACAAGAATTCAGCAAATTTACAACGAGTGGATGAAGAAGTGGCATGATTTTAAGATCTCATACAAGGAGTTCAAGCAAGGTGATGAGGTATTACTTTTTAACTCTCGTTTGAAGCTTTTCATATGAAAGTTGAAGTCAAAATGGATGGGACCGTTCATGATTCATAGAGCCTGTGAAGGGGGGAGTTTTGAGCTTATTGACGAAGATGGAGACATTATCGCGGCGAATGGGCATCGATTGAAGTATTATAAATCGTCGGATGATGCTTGTGTCATCTTTGAAGATACCTTGCACTAAACTAGTACCGTCATGACTCTCCGACGTTAAACAAGAGCACCTGTTGGGGGTTTATCCTCCCATTTTATTGCTTTATTTCTTTAGTGTGAGTAAGAAATTTTTATATTGAAAATGCTTACTTATCGGCAATTACATCTCTTTGCAAACTTAGTTTCAACTATATAGTTTTTACTAAGTTTGGGGGGTGTGATGTACTTACCTCAATGAGTACCGATAGTATAATCTTTTCTTTGTGATGTTTGTTAGGGAAATTGATTTATTTCGGCATATTGAAACTTTAACCAGTTTTTATGAGTCGATTTTTTGCAATTTGCCTAATGTCTAATGGTGTTTTGTTCCATGTTTTGTATCATTTGTGGAGTTACTCATGGATGTGAAGTTTTAGGATTGATTTTTGAAGAAGTTATGCTCTAGATTTGGTACCTAATGTATGTTTGTTAAGCTTGAAGCGTGTAGGGGATGATGAAAACTCGATTTTGGAGAATCAGGGAGCCAATTCGATCAAGGAGGATGGTTGAATCCAAGCTAGCAGGTCGAATTGGGGGCAAAAATTGACCAGTAGCTCAATTCGACCTGCAGCATATCAAATCGACCAGAGGCCCAGGTCGAATCGAAGTGCAAAATCTTCTGGTGAGCCAATTTGACCACGACAGTTTCAATTCGACCATCAGCTCAGGTCGAATTAAGGTCGAATTGGTGACCTGAATCTTACAGTGTGATGATTCGACCTGAGGCATATCAATTCGACCAAGGGAGCAAGTTGAATTGAAGTCGAATCGAAGGTGAAAAGTTGTCGAGTAGGTCGATTCGACCATGATGGATTCAATTCGACCTCTTCAATAAGTAGAATCGAGGTCGAATTGGGCCAGGTAAGTGTGTTCTTAAGCCCAATTTCAAATCATTCGATCACTTTTGCACATCACCTTCACTCGAATTCACTCATAAATGAAGAAACCGTGCCTAAATTTTTCTATCCCACGTGTTTTCCCACCGATTACACCACACTACACCCTTAATCCTTAAATTCATCGTGATTTTGGGCGAGTTTAGTCGTAGTTAGGGTTTATCTGCGCGAATTGTGAAGTTTATTCAATTGTTCAATTTAAGCCATGGGAAGAACAAAAGGTATGTTTTCTCAACTTAATTACCCTAGGATTGATGTTCTATATGTTTATTTTGGTATGGGTAAATTGATTAAACTTGTTTATTTGAGAATTCATGGTGAGAATTGAATGTTGTGAACAATTTCATGTTGATACTTGATTGGTTCAATTTGATTGCTTAATTGATATTAGAACCTTGAATCTTATGTGAATTGTTGGATGAGTAAGGAGTGTGATGGATGAGCATGTGATTATGGATTAGAATTGTTGAATTAGAGTAGTTCATTGTGATTGTTTATATTGAATTGCTTGAATTGATGATGCATGCTTGTAGTTGGTTATGATTGTTTGATTATCTATGTTTGATTGGTGTTGAATCATGGTAAATAGTAAGAAGATTGAGTATTGGATGTGAATGGAACAAGTTTGGCTTGGTTGATTATGCATTGAAACTTGAAGTCTTGAGTAGAGTTGGATGCTAGTCAATTACTTGGTTTGTTTTCCTTGTTGGTTGTTATTGAAGTATTGTTTTCAAGACAAGAAAAAGACAAGGGCAAGGAAGTTGAGATTCGATCAAAGAAGAGGCAGGATAAGCCTTCTAGGGAGGATAATGTGACGAAAAAGTTGAGGCTTAAGGAGAGGTTACCTGCAAATTTCAAAATCCAAATGAACGAGTGGGATGAGATAAAGGAAAAATGGTCTGAAGTGTCTGAGAAGATCGTTAAAACAAGGTACCAAGATAAGGAGTCTATGCTCACAATAAGGATCCGGGATGATATATTATGGATGTTTGATCAAGTAGGGATTCGGCATTTCATGGAGCTGAAGAAGCTAACATACTTCCATGTACGGCTGAAGTGTTGTGCTCGATCACGATCGAGAAGGATCCGATAGGATTTCCTTATGAGTGTACCTTCCAGCTGGGGGAGTGATGAGGACATGGTCTGCGGATGAGTTCACCGTGTTGTTTCAAACTCCTACAGAGATTGCTCAGATGGAGAATGGTTTTTTCAATGCCAACAGGTTTTGGCAAGAGATTTCTGGGGAGAATGTAGGTTATAAGACGCAGGATGCTCGTGCTTCGATGATCAAGAATCCAGTGCTACGATATATGGATAGAGTGTTGAGCAACACGCTATTTGCCCACTCCTAGGGAAGCTATGTGTCGAGAGGAGAGCTATATGCTTTGTGGTGAATGCTGAATGGGGTGAAATTCAATGTAGGTTCGTTTAAGACCTATTGATTTCAAAGGTGAATATCGAAGGGTGGGTTGCTTATAATCGTGGCTGAGTATTATGGCATGGACTTCACGGCATCACACCTGTTCGTGGAGAGCCTGATTTGATCATGTTTACTTACGTAAAGGGAGGATTCGCTCATTTCTGAGATGGAGATTGGTTCTTTACAAGGGGCCCTAAGCCTTTTGATTTTATGTTCCCCTTCGACGTGGTTGACATGACTACCATTCATAAGGAGAGGAACATGTTGATGAGATCATTGCGACACACTACCTTGTCTGTTACTATTCAGACGAGAGGAGATTAGAGGGCAATGGCTCGGATGTGTGCAGCTGGTATGGTTGAAGAGCTGCAGCGGATTGTTGATCAAGGAGAGTCATCCACAGCAGCCACCACCGCAGCCACCGCTACAGCCACATCATGAAGATGAGGACGAGCATCAGGAGATGGATATCCCAGAGCAGCACGAGAGGGTTCCTCATCCCATTCCAGCGGTGCCTCAGCAGCAGCAGTGGGCAGGTCCAGATGAGTATACACGAGAGCAGTTCCGTCTGTTGAATGAGCATTTAGCCACGATCAGCGCGAATCAGCAGGAGATAAATAGATAGCTTGCGCTCGCTAATGCCAACTACGCAACGCTTAATGATCGGTACAGGGCCTTGGATGAGCGGGTTAGTAGAGTGAGTGATCATGTTGACTACTTGGATAGACACAACATTGATCTGCACTGGATTGTGGAGTGGAGGTTTGATGAGATGAGTGAGGATGATGATGCTTCGGAGGAGTAGAGCTGCAGGTTTTTTTGTTCTCTGATTCATCTCATCTCCATTCTTCTTTTTATCTTTACAAGATGGGTGTGTCTTGTGTGAGTGGCATGTTTATAATGTCATATTTGATCGTATTGGATGTGGATTGTGAGGATAGATTGAGATGCATGAGTTAGGTTTTGTAGAGATGCTTGTTGGATTGATTTGATTTATGGGTTCATGGATTTTGTGCATTCATATGTTCCTGTGTTAATTTCCGGTAATGAGAGCAGGTATAATTTGATAAGTATGTAGAGTTCTTGTAAAATTGATCTTGATTATGTGCTATGAGGAGTACTTAGGATTCTATTTACCCATGTGAGGATTTGAGCCTTTTAATCATACTTGATCATGATAGTTTATTCTTGAGAAAATAATTCATATGAACATATTCTAGAACTTGGCTTGGAGTCTTGTGTGAGACTTACAATTGGTGAATTGCTAGGATATGATCTTAGGCCATTCTTGATTACTTGAGTTACTTAGCCAAATTTTACCTTTCATTTGATCATATATATCTTTGGTAGCCCTATTGAGCCTTTAAAAGCTTTTCTTTGGCAAGCCTTTTAATAAGGCCTTATTTAACCTTTACTTGAGCTTTGTTTAATACCCTATTCATTAGTAGAGAGTTGAGGTGAATAAGTGTTGCGAGAAAAAGAAGGAAGATAAAATGATGTTTAAGTGAAATAGGAAGAAGAAGTGTATGGTTAAATCTTGTTTAGAAGTAGTGCCCGAAATTGGTACCCGGATTGCTGATTAAAAAGGGTAGTGTCTATAACCGGTACCCAAGTTATCAAAAGAAGAATGATGTTGATGCAAGGAAGAGAAGAAAAATTCAAAAGTTGCAAGTGCAAGAGAAGAAATTGGAAGAGAATATGTAGCCGAATGAAGAAAGCAAGAACCTCCAAGGTAACTCTCTACTAGTGTTGAGTCACTTTATCTAAATTTTCCTACCCTTTCCAAAGAGCCAACATTACAACCCAAAAACAAGTCCTTTATGATCCTAGTCATGATTTGATTGTAAGTTAATTTTTGAGACCCTTGCCAAGCTTATGGTTACGCGTGAGTATGGATTGATTATGAGCGTATATATTAACCTGTTAGGTGCAATTAGCACTTGAGTGACAGAGTAAACACTTATTTTGTGTGCTTGATGACTTAGTACTCCGAATAGTAATATGATTGAGTGTTGTTTTGCATGAATGATATGTATGATGTAGGAAATACTTATTTTTAATTAATGAGAATGCATGTGTAATATGTGTTGTACTTGGTGATCTTAGTGAATTATACACAATTCCTTGTTTTGATTGCGTTGCCTCGGGTCGAGCAACATGTAAGTTTGGGGGTTTGATGAGTGTGTAAATTCACGAATCTTGAGCCTGAATTTGTGCTATTATGAGATGTTTTAAGATTGTAATTGGTTATAAACCAATATATACTATGTTAAGTCACGAATCATGTGTTAAAGAAGTCGTTTTGAGTAGTTTTTCACAGGAAATCGGAATGGAAGTATTGGAAACTACAGAAAGGAAGTCAAAGCAATCCGTTTGGGTGAAGCAGGAGTCCAATTCAACCAGAAGGAGGTCAATTCGACCAGGCCTGCTGGTCAAATTGGAGGCAGGACACAAGCAGAAGGTGGATTCGACCACGACAAGGGAATTCGACCTGGACATCAGGTCGAATCGAGGTCGAATTGATTAGTAGAGATGCCAATTCGACCTCGTCACTTCAATTCGACCTAGGTATCAGGTTGAATCAAGGTCGAATTGATTGGTGGAAATGCTAATTCGATCTCATCATTTCAATTTGACCTGTTTGGCTGGTTGAATCAAGCATCTGGGACTTACAGTAGGCCAATTCGACCTCCAATTTGACCTATTTAGTTGGTCTAATCAAGCATCTGGGACTTACAGTAGGTCGATTCGATCTCCAATTTGACCTGGGAAAAGAGAATTCGACCTGTTCATTAAGTGTAAAATCTATGTGGAACACATGAGCAAGTGGGAAAGTAGTGCACATATGAGCAAGTGGGAAAGTAGTGCACAATCCACATGGAACACATGAAGCACATAACATACAATAGATTCCTAAAGCATAGAAGACAAGGAAGAGAGTTAGAAGTGGGCTGCAAAGACAGCACAAAAGAGGGGAAAAAGGATAGAGGAGCAACATGGACAATATACAAAGAGGAGTGGCTACATGTGGAGCTGCATTAGGCAACAAGAAAAAATGGAGACAGCTGCAAGAGCAAACCAGTTTTGGTGAACATAGAAAAACATGAGAAAAGCTGCAAGAAGGTGCTGCAAGGGCAGCAAGCTGCAAGAAGTGGAGCTGCAAAACCAGCAAGAAGAAGATGAGAAGGAAGTTGAACGTGGAGACTCAATTAAGATCAGTCCAACCTTGATCTGCTAGAGATTCATGGAGCTTCAAGTAAGATCATTCCAACTAACCATGATTGTTCTTAGATCAATGATGGAGTAGAGCATCTTTGGTAGTTCTAGGATTATGAAGGTTTTATGAGTTAATTTGTCTTTAATGTGTAAACTCCGTACAACACTACTTGTGGATAATTTTGTATAAGATTGTGCGTTTTAATCCATACTCACGGTTGTTTTGTGCATCATTAACTATTGTGTAGAGTCTGAATATATAAATTGGTTATTGATTGAGTGCGTTCACTGCTGAGCAGAGTTTAATGTTATAATTCTAAGTGAAAGGATTCCAAAGTCTTATTAGAACTATCTTATATGAATACTTGTAATTAAATCATATTCGGGTTAATAAGTAGGATAAAGAGTATAACTTCATAGTACCTATAAAGGGAGATCATATCGGGTTAAAGTACTAAGTACATAGGAAATAATTGATATTGATAGTACCTAGAAAGGAGGGTGAATTATATCTCTTGCTCCGAGGATATTCACATATTGCATTTGCATGTTTACTTATGTCTATAGAGTGAATTTGCATGGTTTAGTGATGCATCCATAAATCACAAGACAGAGTCGGACACCGTCACACGGAAGATGAATTAATAAATGGAACCGGATGATCTATAGAACTACCTATTTTCTTACTTGATAACAACTCACTTATCTTTACTACTTGTTTTAATCCAATTGTTATTTTATAATTTGTTACTTAATCATAATCACAACCATTATAATTTTCAATATAGTCTTAATATACTAAAATATAATTAAATTGATAATTATCCATCCTTTGGGTTCGATATTCACTTGGTCACCTTCCGAAACTACAATTGATATCCTTCATCTTAGGGATTAATTGTGTGTTGAGAAAACGAGCTGACAAGTTCTTGGCGCTGTTGCCGGGGACGGCATAAAATATCTTTTTATTATTTCTAGTTTTATTAGGACTATTTTAATTCGTGTTTTGTGTTCTAACTCTTAATCTTTTCAGGTACATGCTTACTAGATCAAAGGTTGGAAAGTTGGCAACTTTTAATCCGGAGGTCGGAGCATCAACAAAGAAGAAGAAAAGTAAGATTCAAAGCAAGAAAGAAGAACCAACTACAACTCTAAATTTCGGAGTTGAAGTGGATGAACCAAACTCGGAAGCGACTGAAACTATAGTTTATCCAAACGCAGCAGCAGAGGAAGTCGACATAGCCAACGATGTTGCAAATCTGGATAATCTGGTCATCCGTGAAGTCTTCAAGAATAACGGAGCTAGAAACTTTAGGCTTCTAGGAGCAAGGGGGCTAATGGGAGCTTCGATCTTCACCCCGCTCTTATTAGCATTATCGAAAGGAACTCCTTTGCAGGAGGGACTTTCGTGGATCCACAGCAGCATCTAAACAAGTTCTTGGGGTATGCAAGTACTCAAAGAGACGCAGGAGATCATAAAGATGCTAGGAAGATCCTCTTGTTCAAATTCTCGCTTACTGAAAGGGCGAGAGATTGATACGACACTATTAATATAGTTGAATGCACTACTTGGGAGTAATTGAAGTTATAGTTCTTGGAAAGATACATATCACCTTCAAAGGTGTTTAAGATGAAGCAAGACGTTAACCTATTTGCTATGAGTAGTGGAGAGACGTTTCATGAAGCTTGGGACAGATTCAAGGACATGCTTCATAAGTGTCCTCAACATGGGCTATATAAAGCTCAATATATTAGCATATTCTACAATGGATTGGACTGTGATTCTCGTGTGTTATTGGATGCTTCTTCTAATGGAGCATTGCTTACCAAGTCATCCATAGAGGCCGAGAAACTTTTTGAAGATATTTCGATGAACTCAAGAGATTGGCCAACTGATAGAGTGAGAGGCAATTACGTCCTTGTAAAAGTAGCTAAGGTTGAGCATACTATGATGAAAATAAGTAGAGAAGATGAGATCATCTCTAGCTTGTAGAATATTAACAAGCTACTTGAGTCTCAAAAAAAGCAAATCACTGATATATCTTAGCGCATACCAACCATGCAGCAGGAAGTAACGAAGGATGGAACGATCCAAGAGGAGATGGAAGAAGCAAACTATGCTATGGGCCAAAGTATCCAAGGGATGAGGTTTCAAAATCAGGGCAACCGGAATTATCAGGGGAACTACAACAATCATGGTCCCCCGATTAATTATCAACAGCCTAGGAGGCTAGAATTTTCATGGGGTAATCCTAATAATGCAATGCAAGCTCCTATAGTGTTGATCCGGGTGTTAAAGTGGAAGAAGGAAAGCCGGTTTTTGAGGATATGGTGAACAGGTACATGACAATGAATGATGCAAGAGTGGCCAAGTTAGAGAAGAAGATTGATGCAAACCATGATGGATTATCCAAGCAAATGAAGGACCTCACATTGTTGATGGGTGAGATGGCAGGAAGTGTCAACAAGCTAACTCAAACTATTGAGACAGAAAAGTTTCCATCGCAAAGTATTGAGAATCCAAAGTCCTGCAACGGTATCACATTGAGGTCTGGAAAGCAGTACGAGGGAACAATGAGGCCGGGATCAAAATTGGAGACGTCGAGAGCTCAATTCGACCTCAATTCGACCAAAACCACAGGTCGAATTCATCAGGGGAGGTTGAATGAGTCTACTGGATGTGGTTTGGAAGCCCAATTCGACCAGCACAAATCCAATTCGATCAGGCCCACAGGTCGAATTCAAGTCGAATCGGATGGCAGAGGTCGAATTTAGGTCAAATCGAAAGGCAAAAATCTTATAGAGTTAATTCGACCAGGGAAAATTCAATTCAACCAGACCATCTAATCGAATCCTAGTCGAATTGCACCATCCGGAGCACTCTATTTTATCAGGAGCCCGATTCAATCAGCAGCCATCCAATTCGACCAGGCCTACAGGTCGAATCGAACATACAGGGTGAGATGAACTTCCAGGTGCCCAATTCGATCACTACGTACCCAATTCGACCAGAGCACCTAGTCGAATCCAAGTCAAATTTTCCCGTTCAGCACGTTTCTTCACCGAACACTCCTCAAGATGTGAACATTACTCCATTAGTTCCAAATGAGCAGAATACTAAGATCATAGCAGAAAAGAATTGGGAAAGAGCCAAGAGGTTGAGAGCAAAAAAGGATAAAGCGGAGAAGGTCGAGCGTGATGAATGGGGTATTCCCAAAACAAAGATACCCCCACCTTTTCTTTATAAGCTGGTTTAGAAGGAATTGGAAGAAAAGTTCAAGAGGTTTTCAGATATCATGAATAATATAAGCTTGAGCATTCCTTTCTCTGAGGCAATATTGGAAATGATGTACTATGCTCGATTCCTTAAGGATATACTATTGAAAAAGAGAAGCTTGAACGGAGTTGAGATGGTGAACTTGTCTGAAAATTATAGCTCGATTATCTAAAGAAAGTTGCCACAGAAGCTGAAGGATCCGAGAAGCTTCACTATCTTGTGTGAGATTGGAAAATGGTCGGCACGACGAGCCTTGTGCGATCTTGGGGCAAGCATTAATTTGATGCCATTGTCTATCTTTCAAAGGTTTGGTTTGGGAAAGTTATCTTCTACAATGGTTGCCCTACAATAGGCGGATAGATCGATGACTTTTCCGAAGGGTATCAATGAAGACGTTCTTATCAAAGTGGAGAAACTAATCTTTCCTATGGATATTCTTGTACTGGAGATGGAAGATGACAAGGATAATATCCCTCTTATCTTAGGAAGACCTTTCCTTGCTACTGCTGGGGCCATGATTGATGTTCCAAAGGGGGAGCTCTGGTTACGGATGGATAACGAAGAGGTCCTATTCAACTTTGACAAAGCGATGAAAAATCCTATGGAGTCACAATGTCATATTATTGATGTGGTGGAGGAGATTGTGAAGGAAGATATGTCTTTGATCCTGTCTAAGGACCCTCTTGAGACATGCTTGATAGAGTCTCTTACTTATCCCTCTACGGAGCTTGACGATCTCTCCAATGTGGTATGTATTGAATATCTTGAAATCTTACTTGCTTTGGGTGATGACAGGTTTGAATCAGAAAGAACTAAAGTTGAAGAAGTGAAGTGGACTAGGAAGTACTTGCCATTGGATCGAGAAAGCACTCCGATAGAAGAAAAGAAAGAGAAGCTAAAACCTTTGCCGGAGCATTTGAAGTATGCCTATCTTGGTGACAATGAAGAATATTTTGGTAATTGTATCTTCTTCTCTTGATGATGATCAACTTGACGAGTTTTTAGATATGCTTAGGAAGTACAAATCTGCAATTGGGTGGTCTCTTGATGATTTTAAAGGCATTAATCCTTCATATTGCATGCATAGAATAAGGTTAATTGATGAGGCTAAAAGTAGTATCCAAAACCAGCGGAGGGTGAATCCCGCGATTCAAGAAGTGATTATGAAACAAATCTTAGTGTGGTTAGATGCTGGAATTATTTGTCCGATTAGTGATAGTCCCCGTGTGAGTCCATTGCATGTTGTAGCTAAGAAGGGGGGAATGACTATTATGAAAGCTGAAGATGGAGAAGCAATAGCCACTAGGATTCCAACAGGATGGCGTGTGTGTACTGATTACAGGAAACTAAATGAAAATACATGCAAAGACTATTTTCCCCTTCCTTTCATGGATCAAATGCTTGATCGTCTCGCAGGGTATGAGTTTTATTATTCTTGGATGGGTAATCGGGGTATAATCAAATCATGATTGCTCCCGAGGATCAGGAAAAG
The DNA here is from genome assembly GCA_023678885.1 of Pogostemon cablin. Classification (NCBI taxonomy): domain Eukaryota; kingdom Viridiplantae; phylum Streptophyta; class Magnoliopsida; order Lamiales; family Lamiaceae; genus Pogostemon; species Pogostemon cablin. The sequence continues at coordinate 25,990,254 of CM042963.1, forward strand.
ACTACCTTTACTTACCCTTATGGGACCTTCGCCTTTAGAAAAATGCCTTTTAGATTATGTAATGCGCCTGCAACTTTTCAGCGCTGCACGATGGCTATATTTGATGGGTTGATAGAAAAGATCATGGAGGTGTTTATGGATGATTTTTCTGTATTTGGTCACTCTTTTGATATCTGTTTATCTAATTGTTACTGCTGGTCGAATTGGAGGCAGGACACGAGCAGAATTGGAATCGACCACGATAAGGGAATTCGACCTGGATATCAGGTCGAATCAAGGTCAAATTGATTGGTAGAGATGCCAATTCGACTTCGTCACTTCAATTCAACCTGGGTGTCAGGTCGAATCAAGCTCGAATTGATTGGTAGAAATGCCAATTCGACCTCGTCACTTCAATTCGACCTGTTTAGCTGGTCGAATCAAGCATCTGGGACTTATAGTAGGCCAATTCGACCTCCAATTCGACCTGGAGAAATCAATTCGACCTATTTAGTTGGTCGAATCAAGCGTCTGGGACTTACAGTAGGTCGATTTGACCTCCAATTTGACCTGTTCATTAAGTGCAAAATCTACGTGGAACACATGAGCAAGTGGAAAAGTAGTGCACATATGAGCAAGTGGGAAAGTAGTGCACAATCCACATGGAACACATGAAGCACATAACATACAATAGATTCCTAAAGCATAAAAGACAAGGAAGAGAGTTAGAAGTGGGCTGCAAAGATAGCACAAAAGAGGGGACAAAGGATAGAGGAGCAACATGGACAGCAAACAAAGAGGAGTGGCTACATGTGGAGCTGCATTTGGCAACAAGAATAAAAGGGAGACAGATGCAAGAGCAAACCAGTTTTGGTGAACACAGAAAAACATGAGAATAGCTGCATGGAGGTGCTGCAAGCTGCAAGGGCAGCAAGCAGCAAGAAGTGGAGCTGCAAAACCAGCAAGAAGAAGATGAGAAGGAAGTTGAACGTGGAGACTCAAGTAAGATCAGTCCAACCTTGATCTGCTGGAGATTCATGGAGCTTCAAGTAAGATCATTCCAACTAACCATGATTGTTCTTAGATCAATTATGGAGTAGAGCATCTTTGGTAGTTCTAGGATTATGAAGGTTTTATGAGTTAATTTTTCTTTCGTGTGTAAACTCCGTACAACACTACTTGTGGTTTATTTTGTATAAGATTGTGCATTTTTATTCCATACTCACAGTTGTTTTGTGCATCATTAACTGTTGTGTAGAGTCTGAATACATGACTTGATTATTGATTGAGTGCGTTCACTGATGAGCAGGGTTTTATGTTATAATTCTAAATGAAGGGATTCCGAAGTCTTGTTAGAACTATCTTATATGAATACTTGTTAATTGAATCATATTCGGGTTAATAAGTAGGATAAAGAGTATAACTTCATAGTACCTATAAAGGGAGATCATATTAATGTACTAAGTGCACAGGAAATAATTGATATTGATAGTACCTAGAAAGGGGGATGAATTATATCTCTTGCTCCGAGGATATTCACACGTTGAATTCGCATATTTACTTGTGTCTATAGAGTGAATTTGCATGGTTTAGTGATGCATCCATAAATCATAAGGCAGAGTCGGATACCGTCACATGGAAGATGAATTAATAAATGGAACCGAATTATCTATAGAACTACCTATTTTCTTACTTGATAACAACTCACTTATCTTTACTACTTGTTTTAATCCAATTGTTATTTTATAATTTGTTACTTAATCATAATCACAACCATTATAATTTCCAACATAGTCTTAATATACTAGAATATAATTAAATTGATAATTATCCATTCTTTGGGTTCGATATTCACTTGGTCACCTTTCGAAACTACAATTGATATCCTTCATCTTGGGGATTAATTGTGCGTTGAGAAAATGAGCTGACATCGCACAACATATTATCTACAATATAAAGTAAGTGGACTATTGCATCGACATATAAATAAATTATAAGCTGCAATAACATTTGATCATATGATTCTCATTTCAAATTCATTGTTTAAGCATTGTTCATACAAAAAGTTAAACTTTTAGTATACAATCCAACAATCTCCCACTTATACTAAAAGACTATGCAATCAACTTCACTGCCATACATCTGATTCCCGCTTCCACTATATGACTATCAAAAGCTTTCGCCTTAAGATTCCTGTAAAAGAATTTACTAGATTATTATCCGATGCAATTTAGGCGACAACAAACTTTCCCTCATCATACGATTTCTTGTAAAAGGTGGTACTTGCGCTTAATGTGTTTAATTGCCTTATGAACTTGTGATTCCTTCAAGTTTGCAACTGCACCATTATTATCACAATAATTTGTGATAACCTTGGACAAACTCAAAATCACATCAAAGTCCATTACGAAGTTTCTAGAGTCATACAAATACATTGGCTGCCTCAGAGGCTCCAATTCAACATCTTTCTATGGTGGAGTCCAAAATATATTTCTATATAACACTCCTCCATATTATGGATCTACTTCCAAAATAAACACATAACCTTGAGGTGTATTTACTACCATCCCTATCTGATTTGAAAAATTCAAATCTACATAACTCATAAGAAGTAGTGAATCTATCCGGTAAGTCCACATATAATTTCTAGTCCTTTTCAGGTACATAAATATGTCTTACCATAGTTCAACATTCTTAATTTGGGTTACCTTGATACCCACTGACCATGCCATTGGCAATACAGATATTCGTTCTCGTGCATAACTTTCCATAGATTAAGCTTCCTTATTCGCCGAAGCATAAGGAACTGCCTTCATCTCCTTTATCTTCTTTATGTCTTTAGACACAATTCCTTAGATAAAGTCACATGCTAAAATGAGTAAGGATTGTATCATTTTATGATGCTTGAGATAAGCATAGCATCCTATCTTATGATCACCATGATCGCAAGGATATATTTTGCTTCTCTTAAGTCCTTCATTTCATACTGCTTTATGAACCATACCCATATGCCCGACAATACTCTTTCATTATCTCTAATGAGCAAGATATCATCTACATATAGTATAAGAAATACCACCACGTTTCCGTCACTCTTTTCCAATACACAAGACCCATCTGAGCATTGATTAAATCCATGTTACTAGATTTCTTCATCAAAATAGATGTACTTTGAGTTTAAAGCTTGCTTTGGTCCATCAATAGACACTTTTAAGCTTACACTCAAAATGCTCTTAGCCTTTTGCAATGAATCACAATGGTTGCTTCACATAGATGTTTTCCTCAAGACTTCTAATTAGGAAAGTTGTCTTGACATCTATTTGCTATACCTCATAATAAATATGAGTAGCAAAAAATAAAAAATTCAGATCGACTTAGCTATCGGTGAAAAAGTTTCCTCATAATCGAACCCTTTCTTTCTGAGTATACCTTTTCGCAACTAGCTTTGCTTCCAAGGTTCTTACCTTACTGTATAATCCTCTTTTATTTCGTATGACCACTTCCAATAGCTTTTACACCATTTAGTGGTCGTACAAGCTCCCAGATTTGATTTAGAATCCATAGATTTTATTTTAAAAATTATTGCATCTTGCTAAGATGTCGAATTTTTATCTTGTAGTGCTTCGTCGTATCCCTGGGTCAATTCTATATTTACTAGGGACTAGTTTCATGACTCTCCCAAAACATAAATCTATCCAGTTGTTGAACAACCCTCCCACTATGACTAGGCACTACATAAAATTGTGTATCAGATATGACACGCGATGCAGTTTACTTGTGATATTTCATCTTGTACAATTGGTACTATACTTTTTGTTTTCCTCTCACAACCTTTAGAACAACTTATATATAGGTTTGTGATTTATTTCATTGTCCTTTTTCCAAAAATCTAGTATTTGTTTTAACAATCACCCTTCGATCTTTTGGACTAATAAATAAATCACCCTTCATTTTCTAGGATATCTAACAAATAGAAAAACATACATACGAATTACTGTTTCTAGGGCATATCCATAAAATGAATTTAATAATTTCAAATAACTCATCATCTATCTAACCATTTTCATAAGAGTCTTTCTCTTATTAGAATTAGAAGACGCGTTATTAATTTCAATTTGTTGCATCTGTGTGATAAACATGATTTAAGAGTGTACAAATTGTCCACCAACGTACCATAACAGATTACAACTCTATCCTTCATTATAATGAGCATGTCATTTAAATGCAATAGAGTATCCATCCGTAAATGCATAGAAACTGAAATCAAATTCTTTCTATTAAAACGTACGTAAAGATAATTTCTCATAATCAAACGTTTATTCATATCATAAGATAAATAAACAACTCCCACTGCAACATCCACCACTCTCGTAGCATTACCCATGTATATAATAATCTTATCATTACTTAGTTGCAGACATTTAGTGATTCCGGTATCTATACACAACGTGCTGGTAAACATCATCACTAATCATGCTTCAACAACTAGTGAATAAGATACTAACCTTGTTCACTTCTTGATGAAATTGTCTTTCCTTCGCCACATGTTTTGTCAATAGTTCCCCACCATATACAACCTCTTGTATTTCAGGTAGAACTTGCTCAAGACATCTAGGCAAACTATGGAAAATTAAAATTGACCTAGAATTCCCCTTCAATTTCTACTCCATGTTTTTCCAATTCATTCATCAAGTCTACCATGACCTCTTTCCTAACCTCACTCAAGTATCCAAAGAGTCACATGAGACAATTATATTTCTATGAACCTCTCACCTCACCACTACAGACTTTAATTAATAAGCATCATAGAACATCTTTAGTGAGAACACATATTTATATTTTCTTAAGCAGTAAGAATTAAAATTAAGATTCATTTCTAATCATCTAATTTTGGATCAGTAAATATGATTTCTTTTAGTAAACAATAAGCGAGATAAAACCATTTAAAAATATAGAGAATCACGTAAATAAATACACCGATCAAATACTTTGAATTTATCCATTTATATTGATTCCCTTAAAATAACATAAAATAAAATTCACCAACATCTCAAGCACCGTGACTCTGCATGCCACGATAGTGTGGACGTATACAGACCTGAACATTTACAAGAGAAGGTTTTACCCATTAATTTCATTTATCAACCTAACCTCATAACAAAATAATTAATAGTCGGTTCCTCTTTAGCCATGCAAATAACAGCAGTGACTCCAATGGGGAGGATACTTATTATTCACACCTAAGTGTACACCATTATTTAATCCCAAGTCCGCGATCCATGCTTATGTGCCTTACAGATGGAGAAGTACACACGCACTCGAATAACTTTTTACAATCATCAATTACAAGTTTGTACCAGTGAACCACATATAAACACATCCGATGGGGAGAAAGGCATTGTAGCCAACGCGCAAGTTCATGTGCATCACAATACAAATAATAATTATTTAAAGAAGTCTGTTCTAGCAATCCATGAATAAACTCATCCGATGGGGAGAAAGGCCTTAATACTGATTGGTCGTATATAGTTGGGATGACCAATTAAAGAATTTATCGAACCCAAGGGAGGAACATGCTAGAGTTTAAGCGATCTCAAGTTTATCGTGATTTTATAAGGATGGAGGAATGGGATGGAGGATAAGTGTGCAAATGAACGCACTAAACTAATGAAAATAAATGATAAAATGAATGCAAGAATAAATGGTTCCAAATGATGCAAGGATGAAATTAGCAACAATCATGGCATAGATAATAAAGTAATTATGCAATTAATTCTTATCTCTCATGGACATAGCATAGGAGCGATCACTAATTTCACTTAAACTCTCTCTCGAGATGAAATAGATTGTAGGCCCTCAATAAGTTTCCCAAAAGTACATAGGATCGTGACCAAAGCAAACACCTCCCACTAGGTGCTAATTACTCTACGAGTTCCCTAATTAGGTACTAAATCATAGACAATATTCCCTTTTAAGGTACTATGAATTTACTAATAGTTTTGGTCTCCTCACCTAATTAACCAATCTCTCGATTAAGCTAATCAAATGTTCTATCAAAGAGTTCTAAATCTAGAAGGATATCTCTATCTCACTCTAAATTAATGCACATGAAGTGTATGATGAAATGATTCAATGAACTATCCTAAACACATAATTGATTTCTCAATCTAATCACATGCCCATAACAATTAATCACACAAATCATACATATACATCAAACAATTCACAATCAATGATAGACATAACACAAAGCCCATTCAAGATTAAAATCCAATTGCCTAAAAACTAAATTATCAAACACCAATCATGGGACTAATCTCACAAAGGAGATTAGCCTATCATAGTCTTATAGAAAACAACATAGACAATTGTATCTATAAATCCCATGATAAAACTATAAAGAAGTTCACAAAAATTAGAATTAGATTCCCTCTTTAAAGTCCTTCAATGGAGTTTCTCCTTCTTCTTCTTGTAATCTTCACTCCCCCTTGCTTCCTTTATCACTTGGATGGTGGATTTGATGGAGGGGATCAAGTGTAGATGGATGGATGGTGAATGGATGAAGATAATGGTGTGAAATGGAGGAAATGGAGTGTGATGTGTGTGTCCAAGTGAAACCCTTCTCTCTTCAAAATTTGGAAATGAGGGTATTTATAATGGTGGAGGATCAAAGAAATTAAGGCAAAATTTGGATCGTGGGCTTAAATGGGAAATGGGCCTTTTTTGTGTAAAATTCAAATTCTTCAGGAACACGGCCATGCCACCTCACACGGCCTAAAAGAGGCCGTGTTTCTTCTGTAACAAGGCCACATATGGCCATATTTCTCCTTCAGCCCGTGTTTCTTTTGTAACACGGCCAAACATGGCCGTGTTTCTCCTTCAGCCCGTGTTTCTTTCTATTATTCATTTCTTGCTCGTTTCAACTTGGAATTGAGATCTATTTTTTTTCACATCTTCCTTTTCGCGTCTAGAATCTATTTTTACCTGAAAATCATATGTTTAAGCTTATTCTCACACATTTCTATAAAAATACAAAATACCACCAAAATATACATAAAATACAGATGAAATAATACAAAAACACATATAAAAAGATACTAAAATCTAGGTGAAAATATCACTCATCACACTCCCAAACGTAAAGTGTTGCTCGTCCCCGAGCAACAAAAATAATAAAATAAGAGGAGAGAGATTTTCACCTAGGAAAACATTAAATGAACATAAGCAATAACACATCAATAGCAATAAGAACCACAAATTATGCTAAGTCATCCTACAACGTTAAACTTATAACATGAAAAATTAACAAGTTCAATCAAAAGAGAATAAAGTGTAATATAGTCCCTTTTAGTCCAAGCCTCACATAGGTTATAAATGTCACTCAACACTCTTTAAAGTGGTAAAATAACACTCATCAATCGATTGACTTGACTCGTTATAAGCTTGCTTTTGAACTACATTCACAAACCACCAAAGTTTCCATTAGTGATCAAAAAGGTCTTTAATTAGGATGTAATGATAGGCTCATTGGTAGGGTAGGAAGAATATAGATATTAGTGACTAATCAAGTGCAAGTAATCAAAGAGGTAGCTACTTTCTTCCATTTCTTAATATTTTCTTTCTTCCTTTCTTCTCTTAATTGATCACAAGCACTATCAATCAACTTTCCTTGAATTGAACTTCTTTCAATGCATGCTTCCTTCTTCGAACTTTTAAATTCTTGAGCATATTGTTGTTGCTTTGCTCATTTTCTTGTTTTGAGGTTGCATGTCCATTCTTGGTTTAGCTCTTTTCATACTTTTTATTACTTGTTACCATTTCCTTTTCTTCTCTTGTTATTCAATCAATCATTTCTAGCTACCATCTCCTCAATTACTCACACAAAAGGGTGAATATATAAGGCTCATATGGGTAATGAAGGCATGTAATGTGCTAAATTCACAATAAAAAGGCTTTAAGGCTCAAAGTGGTTGACTAGGGATGATGTTCATGGAAGGGAAATATATGGCAATGACTATAATAACAAGGATGGCCTTATATCATATCACTAATCTCCACTAATCGGGCTCGTTCCTATAATCTTTGAGCAAGTTCTAGCTTATCAAACACAACCAATCTACTCATGAAGAAAAATACCATGTATGCATGGTTAAGGCTCAAACGCTCACAAGCTTGTGCTCGGACCTTAAGGACTTATTACACCACATCCATCTCAAAATTGAACAAGTTAAGTAAAACATGTCATAATTCGAAAGTGCAGAAATTCTTAATCATAACTTGTCATCACTTATCACAATGACATGTCATCACTCACATTCAAAAATGACTCACAACATCCCAAAACAAACGACCAAACATCCCTAGACAAACACAAAAATACACATAAAACAAATAAGAAAAGACTCACAAAACAAGAACCAAACAAAAACACGTAACGTGCAAAACCAAAACCATCCTTCAATAGGCAATAAAGCACAAATTCATAACATCCATGACATTTAAGCTCACGAGCATCCCAACCTTGATTGAAAAGGAAATCTTAAATTACGAAAGTAAACCTCCCACAAACATAACACATGAAGAAACATGCTAATCACATCAATCCTAATAAAATAAATTGATGTCAAGCAACTAGAAGTGGTAGAGTATAGAGTGAACTCCCTCAATAGGCATTTGGTAGTGGAAATGGTTGGCATTAGCTTCCAGATTGATACACAACAAATCTCGACTTGATCTCCAGGCTCAATTCGTACTTCCACTACACTTCATTCATACTCAACAACTCATCAAAAATATTAGCTCAACTATATCATTAAAAATATGGATTATCATGTACTTCAACACAACCAAATGTACCAAAATCAAACCAAAACTCATGAGAAAAATTTTAAAATTAGCCCAAAAATACAAAAAGTATATGCCTTCAAGAAAAAGTATGTCACACCACGCCATATCCCCCCAAACTTAAATTGAAATAAGAGTTTCGAGTTAAGTTTGCAAAAAATGGTGTGACGAACTTACACACTTCAAATCAAGCACCCTTCATATCTTCAAAATTCACAAGCAACCTACATACCAAAATTGCAAAACAATATCAAATCCACAATCCTTATTGAAAACAAGAAATAAACAATAAAGATAATGATGGGTTGCCTTCCATCGAGTACTAAGTTTAACGTCTTCAAGTCGGACGATAGTCTTTAGCTCATGGTGGTCTTGAATAGTCCTTAGGTGATTGGTCATTTATAGTCGGGATGACTAATTAAAGAATTTATCGAACCACAGGGAGGAACATGCTAGAGTTTAAGCGATCTTGTGTTTTTCATAGTTTTATAGAGATGATCAAGAAGGGGAGATAATCAAGAAATGACAATAAAATAAATGGATAGATGAATGGGAGATGGATGATTGAGCCAAGTAGATAGAGAATGAGACTAGCAATACTTATAGTATGGAGAATCTAGATATCATACAACGAATTCATATGTGTCATGGATTAATAACTAAAGGTCAACACGAATTCTACCTAAACTCCCTCTCGAGATGGATAGGTTGTAGATCCTCACAAAGGTCTCAAAATAGCTCAAAAGTTGGTTCTCAATCAAACAATTCCAACTAGGTACTAAGTTCAATTGGAGAGTCCCCTCACACGATCAATTGACCTCTCGATCTAACCATTCGAATGTTCTATCAAAGGGTTCTAAATCCTAAAGGATTTCGCAATCTCTTTACAATTTATAATGCACATGAAGTGTTTGATGAAATGATTCAATGAACTATCCTAAACATATAATTGATTCTCAATCTAATCACATGCCCATGACAATTAATCATACAAATCAAGCAATTAACAATCAATGATAGAAAATTAATAAATCCAATCAACATATAAATTCAATTGCAATATACCCAAAATTATCCAACACAATTCATATTGCTAATCTCACAAGGGAGATTGGCCTCTCATATTCATAAGAAAATTAACATAGACATTAAAATCCTTACAAAACATGATAAACAATAAGGTTTCAATACAAAATTTGGATGAAAACTCCCTTGGATGTCTCCAATGGTGATCTTCTTCTTCCCCTTGCAATTCACCTCTCTTCCTTGCTTCTCTAACTACTTGGATGAAAGATTTGATGGTGGGATGAAGGTAGATGATATGGATGAAGAATGGAGGAAATGGATGGTGAAAAATGAAGGAAAATGTGTGTGATGTGTGTGCAGGGGTGAAACCCTCGAAAATCTACTCAATTATTGAAGTATTGGGTATTTATACCCCTTGGAAAATTTCTAGAAGAATTCTGATTTTTTTTCAGAAAAAGTACCTACACGGCCCGTGTTCGGTACACGGCCACAGGGGTGGCCGTGTAGGCATTTCTGGTGTCAGAACTCACTCAAAACACACAGGGCCATGTTTGGTACACGCCCCGTGTAGTTGCTGGCGCGCAATCTCACCGTTTCGAGCATAACTACCACATCCGATCTCCAATTTGAGTAATTCTTGTGCTCAAGCGATCTTCTTTTCCTTGGCTTTCTATCCATAAAAAGAGCTGACAAAACTTCCAACATTTGAAGGTATAACAAGTCATGCAAATTAGCACAACCGTGCTGAGTAGGAATAGCTTGCGTGATGTTACCATTTTAATCATAACTTTCTCGTTTGGTCTTTAATTGAGGTGTTTCTTATGCCAAAATGATCCTTTTTCTGTGGCTTTCCAACTATATATCACACTTCTAGTTTTGAGATCCAAAAAAGTACAGAAAAATTACATAAATTGGACGTGCATTTTTCAGCATTTTGCTTTGACTCATTCTCCCTCGTTTCAACTCCGAATTGAGATCCGCTTTTTCCCACGTCTTCCTTGTCGCGCCTAGCCTCTCTTTTTACCTGAAAATCATATATTTAAGCTCATTCTCACATATTTCCATAAAAATACTAAACACAACCAAATAGAATATAAATACGGATAAAATAACACGAAAACACATATAAAAAGACACTAAAATCTAGGTGAAAATATCACTCATCACACACTATCATAGGTTTCTTCTTGAAGTAGTGCCTTGTGCTCTCTCGTTCAACCACAAGAACGTTTCCCTTCTTGTTGAATAATTCAAGCAATTGTTCTCCGAAGGCGTTCTTCACAAGGAATGGCCTTTTCCACTTGTTCCACTTCTTCCATCGGGTTTTATATGCATTTTGAACTTCAACCACATCTCCCAGTAAGAATTCGGGCATTGACAAGTATTGATGCCCTCTTGCAACCTTTTTCCTACAATCACCAAACAAATTTTTATCAATAAAATCATGGAAGTTCTTAAGAAAATTTGAAATTTCAATAGAATGAGAAGGTTTTGGCTTGTGTGGGGTATCGTTTGTAATCTTAGCTTCCGGAGGCTTCTTTTCTTCCATAAGGGCGTGAATCTCCTCTTGATTTTGAATCTTGATTTTCTCTACCATCTCTTCAAAAGACTTAACAAATCTATCGAATTCCCCTTCAACTCTTTTGCTTTCACCCACTTAGGAACTCTTTCTCTCTTCTCCTTCATAACCTCATCAACCCCGAAACTATCCTCTTTCCTATCCTTAATGGCCATGCATAGATTCATTGTTCCGGAAGTAGAAGGCTTGTTGTTCTCTTCTTGAAGTCTCTCCGCGGTGAGCACAACTTGACTAACTTGGTGCTCAATGGAATCCAATCTAACACCGAATGCTACGATTGCATTTGTCACCATTTCACACCAATTTTCCATTCGATCCATCCACGCTTCATTAGACTTTCTCTCATGTTCCAAGCGCTCCATAATCTTTTCGATCAACTCATCTCTAAGCCTTTCTTTGTAGTCACTTTGGGTAGAATAAGAGGTGTTGGAGTCTTGAAAATTTCTCCATAGTTGTGGTTGATTTCCTTCTTGATTTCTAGAAAAATTTCCTTGAAACACATCTTCCACACCTTGAGGGTATACTTATTGTTGCATTGATGAGGGCCTCCAAAATCTTCATAACTTTGTTGTTGGAATTGCATATCTTGTACTCCGAAATCCAGTTGCAAGTTTGGCTCAAAATTTGGCATTTAAAATCCTTGAAAATTTCCTTGTGTGTTCATAGAAGAATGAGCACTTCTATTTACCATATCTCGAAGAATATCCACGTAGCTCATATTTTTGGGCTTGTTCTCCTTCTTCTTCCTTCTCAAGGAATGCTCCTATAAGAGAAAGAAAATTTTGAACAAAATTTTCTAAAACAAATGTAAGATGCAAAAAAAATGTCCTTATTAAGACCACTCTAAACAATCCTTCATCAAACTACTAGCGACCGTTATCTCCCCGGCAACGGCGCCATTTGATTGGTCGTATATAGTTGGGATGACCAATTAAAGAATTTATCGAACCCAAGGAAGGAACGTGCTAGAGTTTAAGTGATCTCAAGTTTATCGTGATTTTATAAGGACGGCGGAATGGGATGGAGAATAAGCGTGCAAATGAACGAACTAAAACTAATGAAAATAAATAATAAAATGAATGCAAGAATAAATGGTTCCAAATGATGCAAGGATGAGATTAGCAACAATCATGGCATAGATAACAAAGTAATTATGCAATTAATTCTTATCTCTCATGGACATGGTGTAGGAGCGATCACTAATTTCACCTAAACTCTCTCTCGAGATGGATAGGATGTAGGCCCTCAATAAGGCTCCCAAAAGCACATAGGATCGTGACCAAAGCAAACACCTCCCACTAGGTACTAATTACTCTACGAGTTCCCTAATGAGGTACTAAATCATAGGCAATATTCCCTTTTAAGGTACTATGAATTTACTAATAGTTTTGGTCTCCTCACCTAATTAACCAATCTCTCGATTAAGCTAATCAAATGTTCTATCAAAGGGTTCTAAATCTAGAAGGATATCTCTATCTCATTCTAAATTAATGCACATGAAGTGTATGATGAAATGATTCAATGAACTATCCTAAACACATAATTGATTTCTCAATCTAATCACATGTCCATGATAATTAATCACCCAAATCATACATATACATCAAGCAATTCACAATCAATGATAGACATAACACAAAGTCCATTCAAGATTAAAATCCAATTGCCTAAAAACTAAATTATCAAACACTAATCATGGGACTAATCTCACAAAGGAGATTAGCCTATCATAGTCTTAGAGAAAACAACATAGACAATTGTATCTATAAATCCCATGACAAAACTATAAAGAAGTTCACAAAAATTAGAATTAGATTCCCCCTTTGAAGTCCTTCAATGGAGTTTCTCCTTCTTCTTCTTGTAATCTTCACTCCCCCTTGCTTCCTTGATCACTTGAATGGTGGATTTGATGGAGGGGATCAAGTGTAGATGGATGGATGGTGAATGGATGAAGATGATGGTGTGAAATGGAGGAAATGGAGTGTGATGTGTGTGTCCAAGTGAAACCCTTCTCTCTTCAAAATTTGGAAATGAGGGTATTTATAATGGTGGATGATCAAAGGAATTAGGGCAAAATTTGGATTCTGGGCTTAAATGGGAAATGGGTCTTTTTTGTGTAAAATTCGAATTCTTCAGGAACATGGTCATGCCACCTCACACGGCCTAAAAGAGGCCGTGTTTCTTCTGTAACATGGCCAAACATGGCCGTGTTTCTCCTTCAGCCAGTGTTTCTTCTGTAACATGGCCAATATGGTCGTGTTTCTCTTTCAGCCCGTGTTTTTTTCTATTATTCATTTCTTGCTCGTTTCAACTCGGAATTGAGATCCATTTTTTTCTACATCTTCTTTTTCTCGTCTAGAATCTATTTTTACCTGAAAATCATACGTTTAAGCTCATTCTCGCACATTTCCATAAAAATACAAAACACCACCAAAATATACACAAAATACGGATGAAATAATACGAAAACACATATAAAAAGACACTAAAATCTAGGTGAAAATATCACTCATTAAATACCGACACGCAAGTTTATTCACATCGGTAACAAACCAATAATGGAGGCCGTGGGAATTATTAACCACACTTAGTTATTTAAAACCGAGGTTTTTTACATCATATAATACTCAATAATAAAATACACACCCTAGCAGCTCCTATTACGGCACATAAGGTGATAAACCCCATAAAGTCATGCATACATATATAACAATAATCAAATAATCAAATCAATTATAAATAGTTATATATCAGCGAATTCGATTGTTCGCCACCAAGTACGAATGCGGGGAATGCAGATGGGGTTCGACCTCGCCGCTGAGGTCGCAGGGATCGATCAGCCTGGTCAGGTCGCGGGGTGCGGGACAACGCCCCAAAGAAAAATGTAGAATCTTGCACCAAACTGAAGCTCGACTCGAGCTGCTCTTCATGCTAGAGCTCAACTCGAATAGTCTCGCCCACCCGCACACCTGCTAGCTAGCCTTCACTCGGCATCACGCACACCCTAGAGCGCCAACCGTGCGGCCTACTTGCTATCATGCACTAAGTCATGTGCCAAGCCCGGAATTCTCGCCTAGCACACCTGCTGCAGTGCTCGCCAACCGCATGCCAACCGAGCACCATGCCTGGCTCTTCCTCACGCCAACATGCTCGACGTCGTGCCCAGTTTCACGCTCGCCAAAAACATGCCTCCAGGCACCGTAATGTGCACTATGCGTAGCGTCTTCTGCGCAGCAGCTCACTCGGAACAACAATGACTTGCCCCAGCCATCAGCCGACTCGACCCAACCAGCATGAAGACTCGATCGGAATGTGATGGTCTTGCCCGGAACATGCCTTCTTGCCCACGGTATGCTGTCTTGCATGCCAAGCAGTCCTTCAAACCAGGCTACACCAGCAACACAGCCTACAACCCATGCCGGATTCGCGATAAAGCTTTCCACGCCATTGCGCCGGATTCGCCATTCTCGATAAACCAGGCTGCCTTGCGTGCCTTGTGTGCCATGCGTCCGTCAAACCAGGCTGCACTAGCAACACAGCCTACAGCCCATGCTGGATTCGCGATAAAGCTTTTCAAACCATTATGCCATCCGTCAACGTCTCCAGCCATGTCAGACCCACTCAGAACACTGGAGGACTTGTCTAGAACCACAAGCAGACTCGCTCGGAAAGCATACCATACGGGATCGAAAATCCATGCTGACCCGACCAGAAACTGCTTGTTCTGCCCTGAAACGCTGCTCATCCGCCACCGTAAATTCCTTCCATTCGCCAACAAATAGTGCGGCTGGACCAGCGGGTCTTCTGTGCACCAGCATGCATCGCCGCTGCAGCCATCGACCATGCCACCATGCTCACATCGTGCGAGGCGTGTGTGCATCCAACAACGTTGTCACACCACTTGTACAACCACGCAAACATCCATCGTCAGCCTTTGCCATGTGTTTGGTGATTGTGCAGCTCTTCCGGCACTACGCAGCACTTTCGGCGCCATTGTACGCCATCGCCATCAGGCATCATCGGCAATCAACACCGGTGCAATCGTATGCCGTAATCAACAGGGTAGGATTTTCCAAAATATCAAAATATTCTAGAACCCTAATTTCATGTAAGGCACACAAACCCTAGCCTAACGTGTCATGTCTTCCACGAAATCAAAGGTTTTCCAAAATATCAAAATATTCTAAAACCCTAATTTCATGTAAGGCACATAAACCCTAGCCTAACGTGTTACGTCTTCCATGAAACTGAAGCTCTGATACCAATTATTGGCATTTGATCATTTGGTTAACATGAACCGTTAGGATTCCATATGATTCTATATCAGCGGAAGGAAGAACATAAAATCATATTACCTTTCACCTGGGTATGTTGAAGATGTTGGAAATTGGATCGTGCGATTCAAACGTGATCCGTTTAGGATTTCAGGCAAACAATCAGCGGAAGCAATTTAAACAATGTTTACCGTACTTCTGGGTTGATGTAGAGGATGAACCGTTGCAGAGAACCACCTCTCAATCTTCTGCAGTATGTCCCAAGTTGAATCCTGCTGTTGTGTGGGCAACAATCCGCAGGATTCTCTCAATCTGCTCCTGTTCTTTCTAACTGTCAAATGAGGCACTGACTTAGGGTTAACAGGAACTGAGATA
Organism: Pogostemon cablin; assembly: GCA_023678885.1. Classification (NCBI taxonomy): domain Eukaryota; kingdom Viridiplantae; phylum Streptophyta; class Magnoliopsida; order Lamiales; family Lamiaceae; genus Pogostemon; species Pogostemon cablin. The sequence goes on from CM042963.1 coordinate 26,006,331, forward strand.
ACTTATTTATAAGGGCTACTGCAGGGACCAGGAGGAGAAATTGGGCTGGGCCTCAATTGAATTTAATTAACCAAGCTTAGCCCAAAGCTTTTAATTAAATCCAATAATAATAATATAGTCCACTAAAATATTATTATTGCACTACCCATCCAATCCCAAATTATGTTCTGGGCTCCTTCTTATTATAAGCCCGATAGTCTCCCCATGTTTAAGATATTCAATGTACATTAATTAATTAAGTTACTGACAACTCTAATTAATTAATATCTCGTCCGAGAGTAGTACCACTCAACCTTTTTATCATGCCGGAAATTAATCCACTTGCAAGATTTACATGATAAACCTTATGAGCTCCTCAAGGGGACATCATCAACCTATGACGGACATGGATTCCTTCTACAATCAACAACACACCATAGATACAACACTACTTCCCAACTCATCGAGTTTGTTGATTTAATACTTATAAATCTCACCCATTGATGAATCAAAGAAATACATACTGCCCTACGTGTCGAGGTTATTGTATAGGGATTAAGAGCACGAACTTCCATAATAACAGAGATCAAGTTCTACTATATAGTCAGTATAAGAAGAACGATCTCAGGCTGTCCTGCTCAATACACACAAGTGCACTAATGTGATTCTATAGCCAAGACAAGCTAATACCAAACCACACTACAACCATACCGATAGAGAGTCCCCGTCTATCTCAGTTGTGAGCATCTGTTTATACTTTATAAGGAAACCGATAATATGATCTTCTGCGTGTTGTCGCAAAACATATTATCTACAGTATAAAGTAAATGGACTATTGCGTCATGCATATAAAATAAATTATAAGACGCAATCATTTGATCAATGATTCTCATTTCAAATATTGTTATAACATTGTTCATACTAAAGCTAGACTTTTAGTATACAATCCAACAATCTCCCACTTATACTAAAAGACTATGCTGTCATGTCTTCTGCCAAACATCTGATTCCTATTCCCACTACACAACCATTAAAAGCTCTCGCCTTAAGGTCCTCGTAAATGGATTTACTAGGTCATCATCCGATGCAATCTAGGCGACAACAACCTTCCCCTCATCATACGATTTCTCATAGCAGGTGGTACTTGCGCTCCATGTGTTTAATTGCCTTATGGACTCGTGATTCCTTCAAGTTTGCAACTGCACCAATATCATCAATATAAATTGTGATATCCTTGGGCAAACTTAGAAACACTTCGAAGTCCATCTTGAAGTTTCTAGAGTCATATAGATACTTTGGCTGTCTCATAGGCTCCAATTTATCATCTTTCCATGATGGAGTCCGGAGTCTGAAATATATTTCTATATAACACTTCTCCACATTATGACTCTACTTCCTAAAATTAAACACATAACCTTTGAGGAGAATTTACTACCGTCCAATCTGACTAAAAAATCTGAATCTACGTAATCCACAAGAAGCAGTGAATCTGCTCAGTAAGTCTATATATGATTTCCAGTCCTTCTCAGGCACATCATATATGTCTTACCACAGTTCATCATTCTTGTTCCGGATTACGTTGATACCCACTGTTCTGCATCCAGCAAAACAGATATCCAACTTCATTCATAGCATTCCTTAGATTAAGCTTCCTTATTCGCCGAAGCATAAGGAACCGCTTTCATCCTCTTTATCTTCTTCTTGTGTCTCAAAGACACATTCACTTAGATAAATTTACATGCTAAACGAGTATGGACTGTATCATTTTATGAAACTTGAGATAAGCATAATATCCTTTCTTGTGATCCGTATTACCGTGATCAAAAGGATATATTTTGCCTTTCTTAAGTCCTTCATCTCTACCGCTTTATTAACCGTACCCATACGTCCGATAATACTCTTTCATTGTCTCCAATGAGCAAGATACTATCTACGTATAGTACAAAAAACACCACCACGTTTCCGTCACTCTTTACAATACACAAGTTACATCCGTTGATTTGATTTAAATCCGTACCACTGGATTACCTAATCAAAACAGATGCTTCACGATCTCAAAGCTTGCTTTAGTCCATCGCTGGACACTTTTAAGCTTACTATCAAAATGCTATTAGTACTTTGCAATGAATCACTCTGGTTGCTTCACATAGATGTTTTCCTCAAGACTTCCAATCAGGAAAGCTGTCTTGACATCTATTTGCTGTCCCTCATAATTTAATATGAGCAGTAATAAATAAAAGAATCCGGATCAATTTAAGCATAGCTACCAGCGAATATGTTCCCTCATAATCAAACCATTTCTTTCTGAGTACATCTTTTCGCAACAAGCTTTGCTTCCAAGATTTTCACCTTTCCGTATGATCCTCTTTTATTTCCTATGATCACTTGCAATGGTTTTTACACCATTTAGTGGTCATACAAGTTCCCAGACTTAATATAGAATCCGTAGATTCTATTTCAACATACATTGCAACTTACTAAGATTCCGCATTTTAATCTTGTAGTGCTATGTCGTATCCGTGGAATAATACCATGTTCACTAGGGATCAAGTCTCACGACTCTCCCAAACATATATTTATGAGTTGTCACACAACCCTCCCACTACGACAAGGCACTACATGTTATTGTGTATCAGACGTGACACGCATTGCAGTTTACCTTGTGGTATATCCTCTTGTACACTTGGTACTTATACTTAGTGTTTTCCTCTCACTACCTTTAGAACAACTTATACATGGGTTTGTGATTTATTACATAGTCCTTTTCCAAAAATCTAGTTATTGAGTTAACAATTATCCTTCGATCTTTTGGACTAAATAAATCACTATCCATTTTTCTAGAATATCCCATATACAGACAAACGTTTCACGAATTACTGTATCTAGGGCATATCCATAAAATGAATTTAATTATTCCAAATAATCCATCATCTATCTAATCATAACCATAAGAGCCTTATACCTTCTACCCACCACACCATTCAGCTGGGGCATGCCCGGTGTAGTCAACTTGAGATTTAATCTCAACTTCTGATTATAAGTTCCTAACTATCCTAAGAGGTTTTCATCATCACGATTGAATCGTAATGATATGATATATTTTCCATGACTCTTCACTGTACCAGCCTTACAATTCTTGAATTAATCCAAGAACTTAGACATGCAGTGCATCAAATAAATATATCGGTTTTCAGAATAATTTTTGAATATTCATAACCACCTCTCGTCTGGATAATATTAGGTTCGCTTGAATCAGAATGAACTAATTCCAACATATATATCTTTGGCTCTGCACCCCACAGCCTTCAAAAAGCAGTTAATCATTTTTACTTCCAAGCAGGACTCGCAAGTCCGATAGTTTCCACTTCAGATAAACCTTACGGTCTATCGGCTATCAACTTTTGAATCCTACTCTAGTAAAATGAATTAGTCATAGACGCCAAATGTATGTTTAGTTCATTTTCGAAGGTTCCTTTCTCTTACTAATATTAGAAGATGCATTATTAATAATTATTTATTGCATCTATGGGATGTACATGATTCTAGAAGATCCAAATTATCCACCAATGTACTTTAACGGATTATAGCCTCATTCCTCATTTCTATGACCATGGCATTTAAATGAAATGAAGTATCCATCCGTTAATGCATAGAAACCGAAATTAAATTCTTTCTATGATACGTACGTAAAGACAATTTCTCATAATCAATCGTTTATTCTTATCATGAGATAAATAAACAACTCCCACTGCAATAGCCACTACCTATGTAGTTTTACCCATGTTATTAACTATCTTATCCTCACTTAGTAATAAACATTTAGTGATTCCAGTATCTACACATTTCGTGTTAATAGATGCCATCACTAATCATGTTTAAACAACTAGTGAATAAGATATTAAACTTGTTCACTTTATGATGAAAATGGCTTTCCTTTGCCACATGTTTTGTCAGAAGTCTCCCACCATATACATCCTCTAGTATTTCAGGTAGAACTTTCTCAAAACATCAAGGCTAAACATGGAGAATAAAATTGATCTAGGTTTCCCTTTCAATTTATACTCCAAGCTTTTTCAATTCATTCATCAAATTCTATCATGATCTTGCGCCTTTTAAATTACTCAAGTATCTGAAGAGTTACATGAGTTCATCATATTTCTATGATCCTCTCATCTCTTCACTAAAGACTTTAATAGGCATCATGAGCCGTCCTTTGAGAGAACACATGTATTTTCTTAAGCAATAAATTTCAAAATTAAGATTCTTTTCTAATCAGTTAATATGGACAAGTAAATATAATTTCTTTTAGTTAACAATTAGTGAAATAAAACCATTCGAAATTCAGAGAATCACAAATAAATTTACCGATCAAAACTTCGAATTTTATCCTTTTATATTGATTCCATCTAAACAATATAAAAATAAAATTCACCGACATCTCAAGCACCGTGAGTCTGCAAGCCACGTTAGTGTGGACGTTTACAAACCCGAACATTTACAAGAGAAGGTTTTACCCATTAATTTCATTTGTCAACCTAACTTTATGACAAAATAATTAATAGTCGGTTACTCTTTAGCCATGCAAATAATAGCAGTGACTCCGTTGGGGAGGATACTAATTATTTACACCTAAGTGTACACCATTATTTGATCCCAAGTCCACTGCGCGAGCTTATGTGCCTTACAGTTGGAGAAGTACACACGCGCTCGGGTAGCTTCCTACAATCATCAATTATAAATTTGTACCAGTGTACCGCACACAAACTCATCCGTTAGGGAGGAAGGCCTATGCCAACACGCAAGTTTATGTGCCACATTACAAACAATAATTATTTATGAAGTCTGTACCAGTGATCCGTGAATAAACTCATCCGTTAGGGAGGAAGGCCTATGCCAACACGCAAGTTTACTCACATCACTTACAAACCAATAATGGAGCCTGCGGGAATTTATTACCAATCCCCTCTCCCACTTAGTTATTTAATTACCGAGGGTTTTTAACATGCATATAATATTCCAGAATAAAATATACAACTTAGACATGCTTCTATTAACAACAATTTAAATAAATAAATCACATAGAGCATGCCTATGACATATACAACAATAATTGACAATTAAATCAATTAATCAGTTATATAACATTAATTAATTGCATAAAATGTTGGATCAATTAAATAGGCCCAGCTGACCCAAACATTATTAACATAAAATGAGCAGCCAATTAATAAAATAATTAAGCCCATTTACCCTGCCAATTTCAACATTAAGGTCTAGCCAAATATTTAAAATCAGGCCCAACATTTATCCCACAATTAATTAAATATAGCAATTAGGGCCCAGCAGCTCATAAGCATTTTAATTAAATTTTGGCCAACAGCCCAAAACCAAATTAAAATTGAGCAGCCTTTAACTAAAATCCGAAATTGAGCCCAAGACTAATCCAATAATTTATTTGGGTCCAACAGCCCATTTCCAATAAATTAAAATCAGCCTATACATGCTGCCCATTATCGAAGCCCAACCTCAATAAATCAGGCCCATGCAGCCCATTTCCATTTTAATTAAAAAAAAAGGACACGCCCAACAGCCCATCTCCTATACTGCCCTAACTGATTAGCCGCCAATAGTATCTCCGTCTCACAGCAGCAGCGCAACTGGGCGGCGTTTCAACCGGCGGAGCTGCCCACAGCCACCAGAATCAAGCTGCACCGATAGCCGCACGGACTCCTCGCTGCCCAATTTCTTCCAGCCGCAACGTCCGATTGCACACTCAGCAGCAGAACCGGGAAGGACTCACCGACGCCGCTGTGAAGCTCCCAGCGCCCCGCCTTCTCCGACCCCGCAATGTTTCATCGCGATCCGTCAGACTGTTAGATAGTGCGATCCCCGGTGGTCGCTGCCCTAGGCATTAACGCCGTCAGCCCACCGGACGGGATCTGCTACGGATCGCGCCGCCCAATGCCGCCATGGCCCAGCATGCCATCGATCGGGTTTCGCCTGATTCCCTTCGACAGCGCCGCCGCCAATTCGCTCAGAAGTCGCCGACGATACGTCCGGAACACGCCTCAAAGGCGACCGGAACCTGTCTCAGATGCGATTGAAACCTGCCTCAGACATTCCAGACGCCGCTGCAATTAACGAGCGCCGCGCCTGCCGCCGTCAGTTCGTGAGACCCCAGAACGCGCCGACGCATCGCTAAGATCCACCTGGGCCGTGAAGTTGCCGCTGTGGTTGCTGCCCACAATAGCGCCGCAATCACTGATCTTTCGTCATACAAAAGATCGGCCGACTCCAGCGCCTGCACCCTCAATTGCCACCACTCGCCACCGTTACCCGAATTCCCGGCGTGAGGCTCTGCCGGAAGTGGGTTTGCCATTGACTAGTCACGCGCCGGTCAGTCGTTCATCACCAATCGCAGTCACAATCAACACGCGCCGCCGGATAGGGTCGCTTTCGAGCAGGGCGTGCGTATTGTGTGTGAAATCAACAATAGATTTTTTGATTTCGTGTGTTTGTATGACCAATAAGTATGCACCGTGTATCCAATGAAAGAAAAAGTACAATCTGATTGACTAATCACAACAGTAGAGCACTGACTAATATGCGATTACCATGTAAATAATACAATCACATAATCACATACAGGCAGATTCTATAAACATGCGATTAATCAAGATTAGAAAATATAAACCAATAATCACAACCCACCTAACGACTCACGTTTCACCACGAAACCAACGCTCTGATACCAATTGTTGGAAATTGGATCGTGCGGTTCAAACGTGATCCGTTTAGGATTTCAGGCAAACAATCAGCGGAAGCGATTTAAACAATGTTTACCGTACTTCTGGGTTGATGTAGAGGATGAACCGTTGCAGAGAACCACCTCTCAATCTTCTGCAGTATGTCCCAAGTTGAATCCTGCTGTTGTGTGGGCAACAATCCGCAGGATTCTCTCAATCTGCTCCTGTTCTTTCTAACTGTCAAATGAGGCACTGACTTAGGGTTAACAGGAACTGAGATAACTTATTTATAAGGGCTACTGCAGGGACCAGGAGGAGAAATTGGGCTGGGCCTCAATTGAATTTAATTAACCAAGCTTAGCCCAAAGCTTTTAATTAAATCCAATAATAATAATATAGTCCACTAAAATATTATTATTGCACTACCCATCCAATCCCAAATTATGTTCTGGGCTCCTTCTTATTATAAGCCCGATAGTCTCCACATGTTTAAGATATTCAATGTCCATTAATTAATTAAGTTACTGACAACTCTAATTAATTAATATCTCGTCCGAGAGTAGTACTACTCAACCTTTTTATCATGCCGGAAATTAATCCACTTGCAAGATTTACATGATAAACCTTATGAGCTCCTCAAGGGGACATCATCAACCTATGACGGACATGGATTCCTTCTACAATCAACAGCACACCATAGATACAGCACTACTTCCCAACTCACCGAGTTTGTTGATTTAATACTTATAAATCTCACCCATTGATGAATCAAAGAAATACATACTGCCCTACGTGTCGAGGTTATTGTATAGGGATTAAGAGCACGAACTTCCATAATAACAGAGATCAAGTTCTACTATATAGTCAGTATAAGAAGAACGATCTCAGGCGGTCCTGCTCAATACACACAAGTGCACTAATGTGATTCTATAGCCAAGACAAGCTAATACCAAACCACACTACAACCATTCCGATAGAGAGTCTTCGTCTATCTCAGTTGTGAGCATCTGTTTATACTTTATAAGGAAACCGATAATATGATCTTCTGCGTGTTGTCGCACAACATATTATCTACAGTATAAAGTAAATGGACTATTGCATCATGCATATAAAATAAATTATAAGACGCAATCATTTGATCAATGATTCTCATTTCAAATATTGTTATAACATTGTTCATACTAAAGCTAGACTTTTAGTATACAATCCAACAGAAGAAGAGAATGAATTCTCGCCGGTAGCACTCGCAGTCTCACGACTTTGGGCATAACTTCCTCATCCAATCTCTGAATTGAGTGATCTATGTGCCAAAAATGATCCTCTCTTCTGTAGCTTTCCAACGGTGTAACATACGTTCAGTTCAGAGTTCCACATGATTTTAGAAAAATCATGGAAGTTGACGAACAGCAGCAGCAAACAACCTCTTGATCTTCTGCTGTATTCCCAAGTCCAATCTTGACATCGTATAGGCGACGATCCTCAAGATCTTCTCAATCTTCTTTTCTCTATACCCTACTCACGGTTAAGCGAGTCTCATCTAGGGTTAGAACAGCTGAGATGACTTATATATGGGCTACAACAGGGACCAGGAGTAGAAATTAAAGTCGGGCCTCCATTGGACTTAAATATCTAAGTTTTGCCCAAAACTTATACTTAAGTCCAATAATAATAACATTTTCCACTAAATTATTATTACTGCACTGTCGCTCTAATCCCAAAATTACGTTTTGGGCTCCTTCTTATTATGAACACGTTAGTTTCCCCATATTTAAGATATACAATTTCTATTAATTAATTAAGTTACTGACAACTCTATTAATTAATATCTTATCCGAGAGTAGTACCACTCAAACTCATTATCATGCCAGAATAAATCTACCTGCAGGGTTTACATGATAATCTTTATGAGCTCCTCAAGGGAACATCATCAACCTATTTAATAGGACACGGATTCCTTCTACAATCAACAACACACCATAGAGACAGCACTATTTCCCAACTCACCGAGTTTGTTGATTTAATTATATGTAAATCTCACCCATTGATAAATCAAAGAAATACATACTTCCTTACTGTTGGCGTTCAATCATTTGGTTAACGTGAACCTTTAGGGTTCCATACATTTCTAATTCAGTGGAAGCAAGAAACCTATGAAATGTATTACCTTTCACTAGGGTATGTTGAAGAAGATGGATTCTCGCCGGCAGCCTGCGCAGTCTCACCCTTTTGAGCATAACTCTCTCATCCAATCTCGAAATTGAGTGATCTACACGCTAAAATTATCCTCTCTTCCGTGGATTTCCATCAAAATATCAAACGTCGAATTCCAAGGTCTGTACAATTTTATAAAAATCATGAAAGTTGGCGGACAGCAGCAGCTAATGACCTCTTGATCTTCTGATGTATTCCCAAGTCCAATCTCAACGTCGTGTGGGCGACGATCCTTGAGATCTTCTCAATCTGCTGTTCCGTCTACCCTATTCACGTGTTAAGCATGTCTCTCTAGGGTTAGAATAGCTGAGATGACTTATGAATGGGCTGCAACAAGGACCAGAAGGAGAAATTAAAGTTAGGCCTCCATTGGGCTTAAGTATCCATGCTTAGTCCAAAGTTATACTTAAGTCCAATAATAATAATATATTCCATTAAAATATTATTACTGCACTACCGTTCTAATCTCATAATTACGTTATGGGCTCCTTCTTATTATAAGCCCATTAGTCTCCCTATGTTTAAGATATACAATGCCCATTAATTAATTAAGTTACTGAAAACTCCATTAATTAATATCTCATCCAAGAGTAGTACCTCTCAACCTTATTATCATGCTGGAATAAATCCATCTGCAGGGTTTACATGATAATCCTTATGAGCTCCTCAAGGGGACATCATCAACCTATTTCGGACACGGATTCATTCTACAATCAACAGTACACCATAGAGACAACACTATTTCCCAACTCACCAAATTTGTTGATTTAACAACATTTAAATCTCACCCATTGATGAATCAAAGAAATACATACTGCCTTACGTGTCGAGGTTATTGTATAGGGATTAAGAGCATGAACATCCATAATAACTGAGATCAAGTTCTCCTATATAGTCAGTATAAGTCGAACGATCTCAAGCGGTCCTGCTCAATACACACAAAGTGCACTAATGTGATTCTATAGCCAAGACAAGCTAATACTAAACCACACTACAACCATCCCGATAGAGAGTCCCCGTCTATCTCGATTGTGAGCATCTGTTAATACTTTATAAGAAAATCGATAATATGATCTTCCACGTGTTGTCGCACAACATATTATCTACAGTATAAAGTAAGTGGACTATTGTATCGAACATATAAATAAATTATAAGACGCAACCATTTGATCATATGATTCTCATTTCAAATAAATTGTTATAACATTGTTCATACTAAAGCTAGACTTTTAATATACAATCCAACACTTATGTGTCGAGGTTATTGTATAGGGATTAAGAGCACGAACATCCATAATAATTGAAATCAAGTTCTTCTATATAGTCAGTATAAGTCAAACGATCTCAAGCGGTCCTGCTCAATACACTGTTGGATTGTATACTAAAATTCTAGCTTTAGTATGAACAATGTCATAACAATATTTGAATTGAGAATCATTGATCAAATGATTGCATCTTATAATTTATTTATATGCATGATGCAATAGTCCAATTACTTTATACTGTAGATAATATGTTGTGCGACAACACGCGGAAGATCATATTATCGGTTTCCTTATAAAGTATAAAAAGATGCTCACAACTGAGATAGACGGGGACTCTCTATCGGTATGGTTGTAGTGTGGTTTGGTATTAGCTTGTCTTGGCTATAGAATCACATTAGTGCACTTGTGTGTATTGAGCAGGACCGCCTGAGATCATTCGACTTATACTGACTTATAGAAGAACTTGATCTCTGTTATTATGGAAGTTCGTGCTCTTAATCCCTATACAATAACCTCGACACGTAGGGCAGTATATATTTCTTTGATTCATCAATGGGTGAGATTTATAAGTATTAAATCAACAAACTCGGTGAGTTGGGAAGTAGTGCTGTCTCTATGGTGTGCTGTTGATTGTAGAAGGAATCCATGTCCGACATAGGTTGATGATGTCCCCTTGAGGAGCTCATAAGGTTTATCATGTAAATCTTGCAAGTGGATTAATTTCCGGCATAATAAAAAGGTTGAGTGGTACTACTCTCGGATGAGATATTAATTAATTTGAGTTGTCAGTAACTTAATTAATTAATGGACATTGTATATGTTAAACATGGGGAGATTATCGGGCTTATAATAAGAAGGAGCCCAGAACATAATTTGGGATTGGACGGGTAGTGCAGTAATAATATTTTAGTGGACTATATTATTATTATTGGATTTAATTAAAAGCTTTGGGCTAAGCTTGGTTAATTAAATTCAATTGAGGCCCAGTCCAAATTCTCCTCCTGGTCCCTGCTGTAGCCCAATATATATAGTCATCTCAGCTTCTGGAAACCTAAGTTACTGCGCCTCTTTTGACGTGAGTTAGGAAAGAAGCAGATTGGGAGAATCCTGCAGATTGTTGCCCACACAACAGCAGGATTCGACTTGGGATATACAGCAGAAGATCTAGAGGTGGTTCTTCTGCAACGATTCAGACTCTACATCAACCCTGAAGTACGGTAAACGGTTCAATTGCTTCCGCTGATTTGTTTAACTGTTTAACCTAAACGGATCACGTTTGGACCAAATGATCCAATTGCCAACAATTGGTATCAGAGCGTTGGTTTCGTGGTGAAACGTGACACGTTAGGTTGGGTTTGAGCCTTTCGTGTGTTGATTGTCTTATTGATAGCAAGTTTGTTTTTTTTTTATGATTATGTGACTTGATATGTTAATTATCGCAAGAAAAAGAAAACTAGGGTATAGTTTTACACTTGAAACCCTTTCTGCTATCCTTTATTGCTGCAATCAAACAAGTACGATAGTAAGAAACCACCATACAACTCCTATTCTTTCACCCTCTATGTTCACAGAAAGAAAAAGCGACTGCATGCGGCGGAGCTGATGACATTACATCTCGTCGGTAATCGGCGCTGTACGACTGTTACTCCGGGCGAATCTGGTGTAACCTCGGAGCGGGTTTCCTTTGTGGTGAGATGGCGCCGATGGGTTCCGGAGGTCCTTGCTACAGACTGATGGATGGTCTGGAAGCGGGCGACGGCGGACGTGAGAGCGGCGACCCCAGTCCGTGATTTTTGTAGGCAATAAACGTGGCTGAACGACGATGGCTGAAGCGGTGTCTTCAGTCGGAGACGGCATGACTGAACGAAGAGGATGGCGGTGCCAAGTCGAAGGTAGCGAGTCACCTCGTTGACTCCGATCGATGAAGCGCCAGGCAGGTCGGGGCGATCTGACCATCGGCGGATGAGCGGCATCGTCAGACTGCTTCTGGGCGGATTTCAGGAGGTTCGACTTGCAGATTCCAGTCGAGTCTGAGGAGATCCGGCAGCGCGTGTTGATAGTAGGTACAATTGGAGACGGCGACGATCTCGATTGACATCTACAGATCCGTGCTGGAGGCGGCGCCTGGATTGAGACCCACCGAAGCTGATTCCAGTCACGGCGCTCGTTTCTGTCAGCGGCTTTCCGGCCGCGTCTGATACTTGTTCTGGGCGAGCCTATTGCTGTTTCTGAGCGGGTCTCCTTGGTTAGGAGACGGCGCCGGTGGTATGCAGTTGCCGGCTTAGGCAGACCATCCATGGTCCTCGAGCGGCGGCGTGCGGCAATTGGAGGCGGCTCTGGCGGAGCTGGCAGCGAGGGTGGCGACTCAGCGGGCGGCGGCGCTGTTGGCGGCGGATGCTGGCGCGGCCGCCGGCGGCAGAGGCGACCGGCAGCGCCGGAGCAGGCTGGGAGGTTGCTTGGCGGCGGCTGAAATTAGGGCACCTGTTTGGTGTTTTGGGCCTGTTTAGTTTAGGGCCCAATTTCTTTTTATTTTGCTGCTGGGCTGTTGATTATAGTTTGATGTTGGGCCTAGTTTAATTATTTGGGCCCAAATATTTTAATAAAAAGGATATTGGGCTGCAGGGCCCTATTTTAATTAAGGAGTATTTGGGCTGATGATTAAAAGGCCCAATTCAGTAATTATATTAGATGCTGCTCAATTTTAATTTGGTTTTGGGCTATTGGGCTCAATTTTAATTAAATGGTTATGGGTTGCTGGGCTAATTGCTGGATTTAATTAATTGTGGGTATTATGTTGGGCCTGATTTAAATATTGGGCTAGACCTTAATACAGAAATTGGCAAGATAAATGGGCTTAATTATTTTAATAATGGGCTGCTCATTTTATGCTAATAATGTTTGGGTCAGCTGGGCCTATTTAATTGATCCAACATTTTATGCAATTAATTAATGTTATATAACTGATTAATTGATTTAATTGTCAATTATTGTTGTATATGTGTAAGGCATGTTCTATGTGATTTATTTATTTAAATTGCTGTTAATAGAAGCATGCTAAGATGTATATTTTATTTCGGAATATTATATGCATGTTAAAAACCCTCGGTAATTAAATAACTAAGTGGGAGAGGGGATTGGTTATTAATTCCCGCGGCCTCCATTATTGGTTTGTAAGTGATGTGAGTAAACTTGCGTGTTGGCATAGGCCTTCCTCCCTAACGGATGAGTTTATTCACGGATCACTGGTACAGACTTCATAAATAATTATTGTTTGTAATGTGGCACATAAACTTGCGTGTTGGCATAGGCCTTCCTCCCTAACGGATGAGTTTGTGTGCGGTACACTGGTACAAACTTATAATTGATGATTGTAGGAAGCTACCCGAGCGCGTGTGTACTTCTCCAACTGTAAGGCACATAAGCTCGCGCAGTGGACTTGGGATCAAATAATGGTGTACACTTAGGTGTAAATAATTAGTATCCTCCCCAACGGAGTCACTGCTATTATTTGCATGGCTAAAGAGTAATCGACTATTAATTATTTTGTCATAAAGTTAGGTTGACAAATGAAATTAATGGGTAAAACCTTCTCTTGTAAATGTTCGGGTTTGTAAACGTCCACACTAACGTGGCTTGCAGACTCACGGTGCTTGAGATGTCGGTGAATTTTATTTTATATTGTTTTGAGGGAAACAATATAAAAGGATAAAATTCAAAGTTTTGATCAGTAAATTTAATCGTGATTCTCTGTATTTCGAATAGTTTTAGTCTCACTAATTGTTAACTAAAAGAAATTATATTTACTTGTCCAAATTAACTGATTAGAAAAGAATCTTAATTTTGAAATTTACTGCTTAAGAAAATACATGTGTTTTCTCAAAGGACGGCTCATGATGCCTATTAAAGTATTTAGTGAAGAGATGAGAGGATCATAGAAATATGATGAACTCATGTAACTCTTCAGATACTTGAGTAATTTAAAAGGCACAAGATCATGATAGAATTTGATGGATGAATTGGAAAAGCTTGGAGTATAAATTGAAAGGGAAACCTAGATCAATTTTATTCTCCATGTTTAGCCTTGATGTTTTGAGAAAGTTCTACCTGAAATACTAGAGGATGTATATGGTGGGAGACTTCTGACAAAACATGTGGCAAAGGAAAGCCATTTTCATCATAAAGTGAACAAGTTAATATCTTATTCACTAGTTGTTTAAACATGATTAGTGATGGCACCTATTAACACGAAGTGTGTAGATACTGGAATCACTAAATGTTTATTACTAAGTGAGGATAAGATAGTTATGACATGGGTAAAACTACGAAGGTAGTGGCTATTGCAGTGGGAGTTATTTATCTATCTTATGATAGGAATAAATGATTGATTATGAGAAATTATCTTTACGTACGTTTTCATGGAAAGAATTTAATTTCGGTTTCTATGCATTAACGGATGGATACTTCATTTCATTTATATGACATGGTCATAATGATGAGGAATGGGGGTATAATCCGTTATAGTACGTTGGTGGATAATATTCTCATTTCTAATAACTAATTTGACCATAAAAATGGCAAGAAAATGCTCACTTCAAGGAGTACTTGACCTGGATCACGGAGTGGAATCAACTCTGCACTATGTGTTTTTAGTGACTCTATGGCATAAGCTACGTAGTAGTTATATACTCTGAAAACATGTTCTCCAACTATAATCATGCACAATAACTAATTTGACCATAAAATGGAAAGAAAATGTTGATTTCAAGGATTTCTTGACCTGGCTCACGGAGTAGAATGATCTCTGCACTTTGACATTTTAACGACTCTATGGCGCAAGATTCCTAGCATTTTATACTCTAAAAACATATTCTCCAACTATATTCTCATGTCTAATAACTAATTTGACTATAAAAATGGCAAGAAAATGCTTACTTCAAGGAGTTCTTGACCTGGTTCACCGAGTAGAATCAGCTCTGCACTGTGACTTTTTAGTGACTCTATGGTGCAAGCTTTGTAGCAGTTATATACTCTAAAAACATGTTATCCAACAATATTAGCAAGTATAATAACTAATTTGGCCATAAAAATGGAAAGAAAATGCTCACTTCAAGGACTTCTTGACCTGGCTCACGGAGTAGAATCAACTCTGCATTTTGACTATTCAGCGACTCTACGGCGCAAGTTTCCTAGCATTTTTATAATCTGAAAACATGTTTTCCAACTATATTCTCATGTCTAATAACTAATTTGACCATAAAAATGGTAAGAAAATGCTCATTTCAAGGAGTTCTTGACCTGGCTCACGGAGTAGAATAAACTTTGTACTGTGTATTTTTAGTGACTCTATGGCACAAGCTTCGTAGCAGTTATATTCTCTGAAAACATGTTCTCCAACTATAATCATGTACAATAACTAATTTGACCATAAAAATGGAAAGAAAATGCTGACTTCAAGGAGTTCTTGACCTGGCTCATGGAGTATAATGATCTCTGCACTTTGACTTTTTAGTGGCTCTATGGCGCAAGCTTGCTCGTAGTTTTATGCTCAGCAAACATGTTCTCCAACTATATTCTCATGTCTAATAACTAATTTGACTATAAAAATGGCAAGAAAATGCTTACTTCTAGGAGTTCTTGACCTGGTTCACCGAGTAGAATCAGCTCTGCATTGTGACTTTTTAGTGACTCAATGGTGCAAGCTTTGTAGCAGTTATATACTCTAAAAACATGTTATCCAACAATATTAGCAAGTATAATAACTAATTTGGCCATAAAAATGGAAAGAAAATGCTCACTTCAAGGACTTCTTGACCTGGCTCACGGAGTAGAATCAGCTTTGCACTTTGACTTTTCAGCGACTCTACAGCGCAAGTTTCCTAGCATTTTTATACTCTAAAAACATGTTTTACATCTATATTCTCATGTCTAATAACTAATTTGACCATAAAAATGGCAAGAAAATGCTCACTTCAAGGAGTTCTTGACCTGGTTCACGGAGTAGAATCAACTCTGCATTGTGTGTTTTTAGTGACTTTATGGCACAAGCTTCCTAGCAGTTATATTCTCTGAAAATATGTTCTCCAACTATAATCATGTACAATAACTAATTTGACCATAAAAATGGAAAGAAAATGCTGACTTCAAGGAGTTCTTGACCAGGCTCACGGTGTAGAATGATCTTTGCACTTTGACTTTTTAGTGGCTCTATGGCGCAAGCTTCCTCGTATTTTTATGCTCTGCAAACATGTTCTCCAACAATATTCTCATGTCTAATAACTAATTTGACCATAAAAATGGCAAGAAAATGCTTACTTCAAGGAGTTCTTAACCTGGCTCACCGAGTAGAATCAGCTCTGCACTTGAGCTTTTAGTGACTCTATGGTGCAAGCTTTGTAGCAGTTATATACTCTAAAAACATATTATCCAACAATATTAGCAAGTAAAATGACTAATTTGGCCATAAAAATGGAAAGAAAATGCTCACTTCAAGGACTTCTTGACCTATCTCACGGAGTAGAATCAGCTCTGCACTTTGACTTTTAGCGACTCTACGGCGCAAGTTTCCAAGCTTATTTATACTCTGAAAACATGTTCTACAACTATATTCACAATTCTAATAACTAATTTGACCATAAAAATGGCAAGAAAATGCTCACTTCAAGGAGTTCTTGACCTGGTTCACGGAGTGGAATCAACTCGGCACTGTGTGTTTTTAGTGACTCTATGGCGCAAGCTTCGTAGCAGTTATATACTCTGAAAACATGTTATCCAACTATAAACATGTACAATAACTAATTTGACCATAAAAATGGAAAGAAAATGTTGATTTCAAGGAGTTCTTGACCTGGCTCACGGAGTAGAATGATCTCTGCACTTTGTCTTTTTAACGACAATATGGCGCAAGATTCCTAGCATTTTTATTATCTGAAAACATGTTCTTCAACTATATTCTCATGTCTAATAACTAATATGATCAAAAAAATGGCAAGAAAATGCTTACTTCAAGGAGTTCTTAACCTGGTTCACCGAGTAGAATCAGCTCTGCACTGTGAGTTTTTAGTGACTCTATGGTGCAAGCTTTGTAGCAGTTATATACTCTAAAATCATGTTATCCAATAATATTAGCAAGTATAATAACTAATTCGACCATAAAAATGGAAAGAAAATGCTCACTACAAGGACTTCTTGACCTATCTCACGGAGTAGAATCAGTTCTGCACTTTGACTTTTTAGCGACTCTACGGCGCAAGTTTCCTAGCATATTTATACTCTGAAAACATGTTCTACAACTATATTCTCATGTCTAATAACTAATTTGACCATAAAAATGGCAAGAAAATGCTCACTTCAAGGAGTACTTGACCTGGATCACGGAGTGGAATCAACTCTGCACTATGTGTTTTTAGTGACTCTATGGCATAAGCTACGTAGTAGTTATTTACTCTGAAAACATGTTCTCCAACAATAATCATGTACAATAACTAATTTGACCATAAAAATGGAAAGAAAATGCTGACTTCAAGGAGTTCTTGACCAGGCTCACAGTGTAGAATGATCTTTGCACTTTGACTTTTTAGTGGCTCTATGGCGCAAGCTTCTTCGTATTTTTATGCTCTGCAAACATGTTCTCCAACAATATTCTCATGTCTAATAACTAATTTGACCATAAAAATGGCAAGAAAATGCTTACTTCAAGGAGTTCTTAACCAAGCTCACCGAGTAGAATCAGCTCTGCACTTGAGCCTTTAGTGACTCTATGGTGTAAGCTTTGTAGCAGTTATATACTCTAAAAACATATTATCCAACAATATTAGCAAGTAAAATAACTAATTTGGCCATAAAAATGGAAAGAAAATGCTCACTTCAAGGACTTCTTGACCTATCTCACGGAGTAGAATCAGCTCTGCACTTTGACTTTTAGCGACTCTACGGCGCAAGTTTCCAAGCATATTTATACTCTGAAAACATGTTCTACAACTATATTCTCATGTCTAATAACTAATTTGACCATAAAAATGGCAAGAAAATGCTCACTTCAAGGAGTTCTTGACCTGGATCACGGAGTGGAATCAACTCGGCAATGTGTGTTTTTAGTGACTCTATGGCGCAAGCTTCGTAGTAGTTATATACTCTGAAAACATGTTCTCCAACTATAATCATGCACAATAACTAATTTGACCATAAAAATGGAAAGAAAATGTTGATTTCAAGGAGTTCTTGACCTGGCTCACGGAGTAGAATGATCTCTGCACTTTGACTTTTTAACGACAATATGGCGCAAGATTCCTAGCATTTTTATAATCTGAAAACATGTTCTTCAACTATATTCTCATGTCTAATAACTAATATGATCAAAAAAATGGCAAGAAAATGCTTACTTCAAGGAGTTCTTAACCTGGTTCACCGAGTAGAATCAGCTCTGCACTGTGAGTTTTTAGTGACTCTATGGTGCAAGCTTTGTAGCAGTTATATACTCTAATAACATGTTATCCAATAATATTAGCAAGTATAATAACTAATTCGACCATAAAAATGGAAAGAAAATGCTCACTACAAGGACTTCTTGACCTATCTCACGGAGTAGAATCAGTTCTGCACTTTGACTTTTTAGCGACTCTACGGCGCAAGTTTCCTAGCATATTTATACTCTGAAAACATGTTCTACAACTATATTCTCATGTCTAATAACTAATTTGACCATAAAAATGGCAAGAAAATGCTCACTTCAAGGAGTACTTGACCTGGATCACGGAGTGGAATCAACTCTGCACTATGTGTTTTTAGTGACTCTATGGCATAAGCTACGTAGTAGTTATTTACTCTGAAAACATGTTCTCCAACAATAATCATGTACAATAACTAATTTGACCATAAAAATGGAAAGAAAATGCTGACTTCAAGGAGTTCTTGACCAGGCTCACGGTGTAGAATGATCTTTGCACTTTGACTTTTTAGTGGCTCTATGGCGCAAGCTTCCTCGTATTTTTATGCTCTGCAAACATGTTCTCCAACAATATTCTCATGTCTAATAACTAATTTGACCATAAAAATGGCAAGAAAATGCTTACTTCAAGGAGTTCTTAACCAAGCTCACCGAGTAGAATCAGCTCTGCACTTGAGCTTTTAGTGACTCTATGGTGTAAGCTTTGTAGCAGTTATATACTCTAAAAACATATTATCCAACAATATTAGCAAGTAAAATAACTAATTTGGCCATAAAAATGGAAAGAAAATGCTCACTTCAAGGACTTCTTGACCTATCTCACGGAGTAGAATCAGCTCTGCACTTTGACTTTTAGCGACTCTACGGCGCAAGTTTCCAAGCATATTTATACTCTGAAAACATGTTCTACAACTATATTCTCATGTCTAATAACTAATTTGACCATAAAAATGGCAAGAAAATGCTCACTTCAAGGAGTTCTTGACCTGGATCACGGAGTGGAATCAACTCGGCAATGTGTGTTTTTAGTGACTCTATGGCGCAAGCTTCGTAGTAGTTATATACTCTGAAAACATGTTCTCCAACTATAATCATGCACAATAACTAATTTGACCATAAAAATGGAAAGAAAATGTTGATTTCAAGGAGTTCTTGACCTGGCTCACGGAGTAGAATGATCTCTGCACTTTGACTTTTTAACGACAATATGGCGCAAGATTCCTAGCATTTTTATAATCTGAAAACATGTTCTTCAACTATATTCTCATGTCTAATAACTAATATGATCAAAAAAATGGCAAGAAAATGCTTACTTCAAGGAGTTCTTAACCTGGTTCACCGAGTAGAATCAGCTCTGCACTGTGAGTTTTTAGTGACTCTATGGTGCAAGCTTTGTAGCAGTTATATACTCTAATAACATGTTATCCAATAATATTAGCAAGTATAATAACTAATTCGACCATAAAAATGGAAAGAAAATGCTCACTACAAGGACTTCTTGACCTATCTCACGGAGTAGAATCAGTTCTGCACTTTGACTTTTTAGCGACTCTACGGCGCAAGTTTCCTAGCATATTTATACTCTGAAAACATGTTCTACAACTATATTCTCATGTCTAATAACTAATTTGACCATAAAAATGGCAAGAAAATGCTCACTTCAAGGAGTACTTGACCTGGATCACGGAGTGGAATCAACTCTGCACTATGTGTTTTTAGTGACTCTATGGCATAAGCTACGTAGTAGTTATTTACTCTGAAAACATGTTCTCCAACAATAATCATGTACAATAACTAATTTGACCATAAAAATGGAAAGAAAATGCTGACTTCAAGGAGTTCTTGACCAGGCTCACGGTGTAGAATGATCTTTGCACTTTGACTTTTTAGTGGCTCTATGGCGCAAGCTTCCTCGTATTTTTATGCTCTGCAAACATGTTCTCCAACAATATTCTCATGTCTAATAACTAATTTGACCATAAAAATGGCAAGAAAATGCTTACTTCAAGGAGTTCTTAACCTAGCTCACCGAGTAGAATCAGCTCTGCACTTGAGCTTTTAGTGACTCTATGGTGTAAGCTTTGTAGCAGTTATATACTCTAAAAACATATTATCCAACAATATTAGCAAGTAAAATAACTAATTTGGCCATAAAAATGGAAAGAAAATGCTCACTTCAAGGACTTCTTGACCTATCTCACGGAGTAGAATCAGCTCTGCACTTTGACTTTTAGCGACTCTACGGCGCAAGTTTCCAAGCATATTTATACTCTGAAAACATGTTCTACAACTATATTCTCATGTCTAATAACTAATTTGACCATAAAAATGGCAAGAAAATGCTCACTTCAAGGAGTTCTTGACCTGGATCACGGAGTGGAATCAACTCGGCAATGTGTGTTTTTAGTGACTCTATGGCGCAAGCTTCGTAGTAGTTATATACTCTGAAAACATGTTCTCCAACTATAATCATGCACAATAACTAATTTGACCATAAAAATGGAAAGAAAATGTTGATTTCAAGGAGTTCTTGACCTGGCTCACGGAGTAGAATGATCTCTGCACTTTGACTTTTTAACGACAATATGGCGCAAGATTCCTAGAATTTTTATAATCTGAAAACATGTTCTTCAACTATATTCTCATGTCTAATAACTAATATGATCAAAAAAATGGCAAGAAAATGCTTACTTCAAGGAGTTCTTAACCTGGCTCACCGAGTAGAATCAGCTCTGCACTGTGAGTTTTTAGTGACTCTATGGTGCAAGCTTTGTAGCAGTTATATACTCTAAAAACATGTTATCCAACAATATTAGCAAGTATAATAACTAATTTGGCCATAAAAATGGAAAGAAAATGCTCACTTCAAGGACTTCTTGACCTGGCTCGCGAAGTAGAATCAACTCTGCATTTTGACTATTCAGTGACTCTACGGCGCAAGTTTCATAGCATTTTTATACTCTGAAAACATGTTTTCCAACTATATTCTCATGTCTAATAACTAATTTGACCATAAAAATGGCAAGAAAATGCTCATTTCAAGGAGTTCTTGACCTGGCTCACGGAGTAGAATAAACTTTGCACTGTGTATTTTTAGTGACTCTATGGCACAAGCTTCGTAGTAGTTATATTCTCTGAAAACATGTTCTCCAACTATAATCATGTACAATAACTAATTTGACCATAAAAATGGAAAGAAAATGCTGACTTCAAGAAGTTCTTGACTTGGCTCACGGTGTAGAATGATCTCTGCACTTTGACTTTTTAGTGGCTCTATGGCGCAAACTTTCTCATATTTTTATGCTCTGCAAACATGTTCTCCAACAATATTCTCATGTCTAATAACTAATTTGACCATAAAAATGGCAAGAAAATACTTACTCCAAGGAGTTCTTAATCTGGCTCAACGAGTAGAATCAACTCTGCACTGTGAGTTTTTAGTGACTCTATGGTGCAAGCTTTGTAGAAGTTATATACTCTAAAAACTTATTATCCAACAATATTAGCAAGTATAATAACTAATTTGGCCATAAAAATGGAAAGAAAATGCTCACTTCAAGGACTTCTTGACCTAGATCACGGAGTTGAATCAGCTCTGCACTTTGACTTTTTAGCGACTCTACGGAGCAAGTTTCCTAGCATTTTTATACGCTGAAAACTTGTTCTACAACTATATTCTCATTTCTAATAACTAATTTGACCATAGAAATGGAAAGAAAATGCTCACTTCAAGGAGATCTTGACCTGGCTCACGGAGTGGTATCAACTCTGCACTATGTGTTTTTAGTGACTCTATGGCGCAGGCTTTATAGTAGTTATATTCTCTGAAAACATGTTCTCCAACTATAATCATATACAATAACTAATTTGACCATAAAAATGGAAAGAAAATGCTGACTTCAAGGAGTTCTTGACCTGGCTCATGGAATAGAATGATCTCTGCACTTTGACTTTTCAGTGGCTCTATGGCGCAAGCTTGCTCGTAGTTTTATGCTCAGCAAACATGTTCTCCAACTTTATTCTCATGTCTAATAACTAATTTGACTATAAAAATGGCAAGAAAATGCTTACTTCAAGGAGTTCTTGACCTGGTTCACCGAGTAGAATCAGCTCTGCACTGTGACTTTTTAGTGACTATATGGTGCAAGCTTTGTAGTAGTTATATACTCTAAAAACATGTTATCCAACAATATTAGCAAGTATAATAACTAATTTGGCCATAAAAATGGAAAGAAAATGCTCACTTCAAGGACTTCTTGACCTGGCTCACGGAGTAGAATCAGCTCTGCACTTTGACTTTTCAGCGACTCTACGGCGCAAGTTTCCTAGCATTTTTATACTCTAAAAACATATTTTACATCTATATTCTCATGTCTAATAACTAATTTGACCATAAAAATGGCAAGAAAATGCTCACTTCAAGGAGTTCTTGACCTGGTTCACGGAGTAGAATCAACTCTGCACTGTGTGTTTTTAGTGACTCTATGGCACAAGCTTCGTAGCAGTTATATTCTCTGAAAACATGTTCTCCAACTATAATCATGTACAATAACTAATTTGACCATAAAAATGAAAAGAAAATGCTGACTTCAAGAAGTTCTTGACTTGGCTCACAGTGTAGAATGATCTCTGCACTTTAACTTTTTAGTGGCTCTATGGCGCAAACTTTATCATATTTTTATGCTCTGCAAACATGTTCTCCAACAATATTCTCATGTCTAATAACTAATTTGACCATAAAAATGGCAAGAAAATACTTACTCCAAGGAGTTCTTAACCTGGCTCAACGAGTAGAATCAACTCTGCACTGTGAGTTTTTAGTGACTCTATGGTGCAAGCTTTGTAGCAGTTATATATTCTAAAAACTTATTATCCAACAATATTAGCAAGTATAATAACTAATTTGGCCATAAAAATGGAAAGAAAATGCTCACTTCAAGGACTTCTTGACCTAGATCACGGAGTATAATCAGCTCTGCACTTTGACTTTTTAACGACTCTACGGAGCAAGTTTCCTAGCATTTTTATACTCTGAAAACTTGTTCTACAACTATATTCTCATTTCTAATAACTAATTTGACCATAGAAATGGCAAGAAAATGCTCACTTCAAGGAGATCTTGACCTGGCTCACGGAGTGGTATCAACTCTGCACTATGTGTTTTTAGTGACTCTATGGCGCAGGCTTCATAGTAGTTATATTCTCTGAAAACATGTTCTCCAACTATAATCATATACAATAACTAATTTGACCATAAAAATGGAAAGAAAATGCTGACTTCAAGGAGTTCTTGACCTGGCTCATGGAGTAGAATGATCTCTGCACTTTGACTTTTTAGTGGCTCTATGGTGCAAGTTTGCTCGTAGTTTTATGCTCAGCAAACATGTTCTCCAACTATATTCTCATGTCTAATAACTAATTTGACTATAAAAATGGAAAGAAAATGCTTACTTCAAGGAGTTCTTAACCTGGCTCACCGAGTGGAATCAGCTCTGCACTTGAGCTTTTAGTGACTCTATGGTGCAAGCTTTGTAGCAGTTATATACTCTAAAAACATATTATCCAACAATATTAGCAAGTAAAATAACTAATTTGGCCATAAAAATGGAAAGAAAATGCTCACTTCAAGGACTTCTTGACCTATCTCACGGAGTAGAATCAGCTCTGCACTTTGACTTTTAGCGACTCTACGGCGCAAGTTTCCAAGCATATTTATACTCTAAAAACATGTTCTACAACTATATTCTCATGTCTAATAACTAATTTGACCATAAAAATGGCAAGAAAATGCTAACTTCAAGGAGTTCTTGACCTGGATCACGGAATGGAATCAACTCGGCACTGTGTGTTTTTAGTGACTCTATGGCGAAAGCTTCGTAGTAGTTATATACTCTGAAAACATGTTCTCCAACTATAAACATGTACAATAACTAATTTGACCATAAAAATGGAAAGAAAATGTTGATTTCAAGGAGTTCTTGACCTGGCTCACGGAGTAGAATGATCTCTGCACTTTGACTTTTTAACGACAATATGGCGCAAGATTCCTAGCATTTTTATACTCTGAAAACATGTTCTTCAACTATATTCTCATGTCTAATAACTAATATGATAAAAAAAATGGCAAGAAAATGCTTACTTCAAGGAGTTCTTAACCTGGCTCACCGAGTAGAATCAGCTTTGCACTGTGAGTTTTTAGTGACTCTATGGTGCAAGCTTTGTAGCAGTTATATACTCTAAAAACATATTATCCAACAATATTAGCAATTATAATAACTAATTTGACCATAAAAATGGAAAGAAAATGCTCACTACAAGGACTTCTTGACCTATCTCACGGAGTAGAATCAGCTCTGCACTTTGACTTTTTAGCGACTCTACGGCGCAAGTTTCCTAGCATATTTATACTCTGAAAACATGTTCAACAACTATATTCTCATGTCTAATATATAATTTGACCATAAAAATGGCAAGAAAATGCTCACTTCAAGGAGTACTTGACTTGGATCACGGAGTGGAATCAACTCTGCACTATGTGTTTTTAGTGACTCTATGGCATAAGCTTCGTAGTAGTTATATACTCTGAAAACATGTTCTCCAACTATAATCATGCACAATAACTAATTTGACCATAAAAATGGAAAGAAAATGTTGATTTCAAGGATTTCTTGACCTGGCTCATGGAGTAGAATGATATCTGCACTTTGACTTTTTGACGACTCTATGGCGAAGATTCCTAGCATTTTTATACCCTGAAAACATATTCTCCAACTATATTCTCATGTCTAATAACTAATTTGACTATAAAAATGGCAAGAAAATGCTTACTTCAAGGAGTTCTTGACCTGGTTCACCAAGTAGAATCAGCTCTGCACTGTGACTTTTTAGTGACTCTATGGTGCAAGCTTTGTAGCAGTTATATACTCTAAAATCATGTTATCTAACAATATTAACAAGCATAATAACTAATGTGGCCATAAAAATGGAAAGAAAATGCTCACTTCAAGGACTTCTTGACCTGGCTCGCGGAGTAGAATCAGCTCTGCATTTTGACTATTCAGCAACTCTACGGCGCAAGTTTCCTAGCATTTTTATACTCTGAAAACATGTTTTACAACTATATTCTAATGTCTAATAACTAATTGACCATAAAAATGGCAAGAAAATGCTCATTTCAAGGAGTTCTTGACCTGGCTCACGGAGTAGAATAAACTTTGCACTGTGTATTTTTAGTGACTCTATGACACAAGCTTCGTAGCAGTTATATTCTCTGAAAACATGTTCTCCAACTATAATCATGTACAATAACTAATTTGACCATAAAAATGGAAAGAAAATGCTGACTTCAAGGAGTTCTTGACTTGGCTCACGGTGTAGAATGATCTCTGCACTTTGACTTTTAAGTGGCTCTATGGCGCAAACTTTCTCATATTTTTATGCTCTGCAAACATGTTCTCCAACAATATTCTCATGTCTAATAACTAATTTGACCATAAAAATGGCAAGAAAATACTTACTCCAAGGAGTTCTTAACCTGGCTCAACGAGTAGAATCAACTCTGCACTGTGAGTTTTTAGTGACTCTATGGTGCAAGTTTTGTAGAAGTTATATACTCTAAAAACTTATTATCCAACAATATTAGCAAGTATAATAACTAATTTGGCCATAAAAATGGAAAGAAAATGCTCACTTCAAGGACTTCTTGACCTAGCTCACGGAGTAGAATCAGCTCTGCACTTTGACTTTTTAGCGACTCTACGGAGCAAGTTTCCTAGCATTTTTATACTCTGAAAACTTGTTCTACAACTATATTCTCATTTCTAATAACTAATTTGACCATAGAAATGGCAAGAAAATGCTCACTTGAAGGAGTTCTTCACCTGGCTCACGGAGTGGTATCAACTCTGCACTATGTGTTTTTAGTGACTCTATGGCGCAGGCTTCGTAGTAGTTATATTCTCTGAAAACATGTTCTCCAACTATAATCATATACAATAACTAATTTGACCATAAAAATGGAAAGAAAATGCTGACTTCAAGGAGTTCTTGACTTGGCTCACTGAGTAGAATGATCTCTGCACTTTGACTTTTCAGTGGCTCTATTGCGCAAACTTCCTCGAAGTTTTATGCTCTGCAAACATGTTCTCCAACAATATTCTCATTTCTAATAACTAATTTCACCATAAAAATGGCAAGAAAATGCTCACTTCAACGAGTTCTTGACCTGGATCACGGAGTGGAATTAACTCTGCACTTTGTGTGTTTTAGTGATTCTATGGCGCAAGCTTCGTAGCAGTTATATACTCTGAAAACATGTTCTCCAACTATAATCATGCACAATAACTAATTTGACCATAAAAATGGAAAGAAAATGTTGATTTCAAGTAGTTCTTGACTTGGCTCACGGAGTAGAATGATCTCTGCACTTTGACTTTTTAACGACTCCATGGCGCAAGATTCCTAGCATTTTTATACTCAGAAAACATGTTCTCCAACTATATTCTCATGTCTAATAACTAATTTGACTATAAAAATAGCAAGAAAATGCTTACTTCAAGGAGTTCTTGACCTAGTTCACCGAGTAGAATCATCTCTGCACTTTGAGTTTTTAGTGACTCTATGGTACAAGCTTTGTAGCTGTTATATACTCTAAAAACATGTTATACAAAAATATTAGCAAGTATAATAACTAATTTGGCCATAAAAATGGAAAGAAAATGCTCACTTCAAGGACTTCTTGACCTGGCTCACGGAGTAGAATCAGCTCTGCACTTTGACTTTTCAGCGACTCTACAGTGCAAGTTTCCTAGAATTTTTATACTCTAAAAACATGTTTTACATCTATATTCTCATGTCTAATAACTAATTTGATCATAAAAATGGCAAGAAAATGCTCACTTCAAGGAGTTCTTGACCTGGCTCACGGAGTGGAATCAACTCTGCACTATGTGTTTTTAGTGACTCTATGGCACAAGCTTCGTAGCAGTTATATTCTCTGAAAACATATTCTCCAACTATAATCATGTACAATAACTAATTTGACCATAAAAATGGAAAGAAAATGCTGACTTCAAGGAGTTCTTGACCTGGCTCACGGTGTAGAATGATCTCTGTACTTTGACTTTTTAGTGGCTCTATGGCGCAAGCTTCCTCGTATTTTTATGCTCTGCAAACATGTTC
Source organism: Pogostemon cablin (assembly GCA_023678885.1). Taxonomy (NCBI): domain Eukaryota; kingdom Viridiplantae; phylum Streptophyta; class Magnoliopsida; order Lamiales; family Lamiaceae; genus Pogostemon; species Pogostemon cablin. The sequence continues at coordinate 26,034,155 of CM042963.1, forward strand.
TCCAACAATATTCTCATGTCTAATAACTAATTTGACCATAAAAATGACAAGAAAATGCTCACTTCAAGAAGTTCTTGACCTGGCTCACGGAGTGGAATCAACTCTGCACTGTGTGTTTTTAGTGACTCTAAGGCGCAAGCTTCGTAGTAGTTATATTCTTTGAAAACATGTTCTCCAACTATAATCATGTACAATAACTAATTTGACCATAAAAATGGAAAGAAAATGCTGACTTCAAGGAGTTCTTGACCTGGCTAATGGAGTAGAATGATCTCTGCACTTTGACTTTTCAGTGGCTCTATGGCGCAAGCTTCCTCATATTTTTATGCTCTGCAAACATGTTCTCCAACAATATTCTAATGTCTAATAACTTATTTCACCATAAAACTGGCAAGAAAATGCTCACTTCAAGGAGTTCTTGACCTGGATCACGGAGTGGAATCAACTCTGCACTGTGTGTTTTTAGTGATTCTATGGCGCAAGCTTCGTAGTAGTTATATACTCTGAAAACATGATCTCCAACTATAATCATGCACAATAACTAATTTGACTATAAAAATGGAAAGAAAATGTTGATTTCAAGGAGTTCTTGACCTGGCTCACGGAGTAGAATGATATCTGCACTTTGACTTTTTAATGACTCTATGGCGCAAGATTCCTAGCATTTTTATACTCTGAAAACATGTTCTCCAACTATATTCTCATGTCTAATAACTAATTTGACTATAAAAATGGCAAGAAAATGCTTACTTCAAGTAGTTCTTGACCTGGTTCACCGAGTAGAATCAGCTCTGCACTGTGAGTTTTTAGTGACTCTATGGTACAAGCTTTGTAGCAGTTATATCTAAAAACATGTTATCCAATAATATTAGCAACATAATAACTAATTTGGCTATAAAAATGGAAAGAAAATGCTCACTTCAAGGAGTTCTTGACCTGGCTCACGGAGTAGAATCAACTCTACACTGTGTATATTTTGTGACACTATGGCACAAGCTTCGTAGCAGTTATATTCTCTAAAAACATGTTCTCCAACTATAATCATGTACAATAACTAATTTGACCATAAAAATGGAAAGAAAATGCTGACTTCAAGGAGTTCTTGACCTGGCTCACGGAGTAGAATGATCTCTGCACTTTGACTTTTAGTGGCTCTATGGCGCAAGCTTCCTCGTATTTTTATGCTCTGCAAACATGTTCTCCAACAATATTCTCATGTCTAATAACTAATTTGACCATAAAAATGGCAAGAAAATGCTCACTTCAAGGAGTTCTTGACCTGGCTAACGGAGTGGAATCAACTCTGCACTGTGTTTTTTGTGACTCTATGACCCAAGCTTCATAGCAGTTATATACTCTGAAAACATGTTCTCCAACTATAATCATGTACAATAACTAATTTGACCAAAAAATGGAAAGAAAATGATGATTCCAAGGAGTTCTTGACCAGGCTCACAGAATAGAATGTTCTCTGTACTTTGACTTTTTAACTACTCTATGGCGCAAGATTCCTAGCATTTTTATACTCTGAAAAAATGTTATCCAACTACATTCTCATGTCTAATAAATAATTTGACCATAAAAATGGCAAGAAAATGCTTACTTCAAGGAGTTCTTGACCTGGCTCATGGAGTAGAATGATCTCTGCACTTTGACTTTTTAACGACTCTATGGCGCAAGATTCCTAGCATTTTTATACTCTGAAAACATGTTATCCAACTATATTCTCATGTCTAATAACTAATTTGACCATAAAAATGGCAAGAAAATGCTTACTTCAAGGAGTTCTTGACCTGGCTCACCGAGTAGAATCAGCTGTGCACTGTGAGTTTTTAGTAACTCTATGGTGCAAGCTTTGTGGCAGTTATACACTATAAAAATATGTTATCCAACAATATTAGAAAGTATAATAACTAATTTGGCCATAAAAATGGCAAGAAAATGCTCACTTCAAGGAGTTCTTGACCTGGCTCACGGAGAAGAAAAAACATTGCACTGTGTGTTTTTAGTGACTCTTGGCACAAGCTTCTTAGCAGTTATATTCTTTGAAAACATGTTCTCCAACTATAATCATGTACAATAACTAATTTGACCATAAAAATGGAAAGAAAATGCTGACTTCAAGGAGTTCTTGACTTGGCTCATGGTGTAGAATGATCTCTGCACTTTAACTTTTTAGTGGCTCTATGGCGCAAACTTTCTCATATTTTTATGCTCTGCAAACATGTTCTCCAACAATATTCTCATGTCTAATAACTAATTTGACCATAAAAATGGCAAGAAAATACTTACTTCAAGGAATTCTTAACCTGGCTCAACGAGTAGAATCAACTCTGCACTGTTAGTTTTTAGTGACTCTATGGTGCAAGGTTTGTAGCAGTTATATACTCTAAAAACTTATTATCCAACAATATTAGCAATATAATAACTAATTTGGCCATAAAAATGGAAAGAAAATGCTCACTTCAAGGACTACTTGACCTAGCTCACGGAGTTTAATCAGCTCTGCACTTTGACTTTTTAGCGACTCTACGGAGCAAGTTTCCTAGCATTTTTATACTCTGAAAACTTGTTTTACAACTATATTCTCATTTCTAATAACTAATTTGACCATAGAAATGGCAAGAAAATGCTCACTTCAAGGAGATCTTGACCTGGCTCACGGAGTGGTATCAACGCTGCACTATGTGTTTTTAGTGACTCTATGGCGCAGGCTTCGTAGTAGTTATATTCTCTGAAAACATGTTCTCCAACTATAATCATATACAATAACTAATTTGACCATAAAAATGGAAAGAAAATGCTGACTTCAAGGAGTTCTCGACCTGGCTCACGGAGTAGAATGATCTCTGCACTTTGACTTTTTAGTGGCTCTATGGCGCAAGCTTTCTCATATTTTTATGCTCTACAAACATGTTTTCCAATAATATTCTCATGTCTAATAACTAATTTCACCATAAAAATGGCATGAAAATGCTCACTTCAAGGAGTTCTTGACCTGGATCACGGAGTGGAATTAACTCTGCACTTTGTGTTTTTAGTGACTCTATGGCGCAAGCTTCATAGCATTTATATACTCTGAAAACATGTTCTTCAACTATAATCATGCACAATAACTAATTTGACCATAAAAATGGAAAGAAAATGTTGATTTCAAGGAGTTCTTGACTTGGCTCATGGAGTAGAATGATCTCTGCACTTTGACTTTTTAACGACTCTATGGCGTAAGATTCCTAGCATTTTTATACTCAGAAAACATGTTCTCCAACTATATTCTCATGTCTAATAACTAATTTGACTATAAAAATAGCAAGAAAATGCTTACTTCAAGGAGTTCTTGACCTGGTTCACGGAGTAGAATCATCTCTGCACTTTGAGTTTTTAGTGACTCTATGGTGCAAGTTTTGTAGCTGTTATATACTCTAAAAACATATACAAAAATATTAGCAAGTATAATAACTAATTTGGCCATAAAAATGGAAAGAAAATGCTCACTTCAAGGACTTCTTGACCTGGCTCACGGAGTAGAATCAGCTCTGCACTTTGACTTTTCAGCGACTCTACGGCGCAAGTTTTCTAGCATTTTTATACTCTAAAAACATGTTTTACATCTATATTCTCATGTCTAATAACTAATTTGACCATAAAAATGGCAAGAAAATGTGCACTTCAAGGAGTTTTTGAACTGGTTCACGGAGTAGAATCAACTCTGCACTGTATGTTTTTAGTGACTCTATGGAATAAGCTTCGTAGCAGTTATATTCTTTGAAAACATGTTCTCCAACTATAATCATGTACAATAACTAATTTGACCATAAAAATGGAAAGAAAATGCTGACTTCAAGGAGTTCTTGACCTGGCTCACGGTGTAGAATGATCTCTGCACTTTGACTTTTTAGTGGCTCTATGGCGCAAGCTTTCTCGTATTTTTATGCTCTGCAAACATGTTCTCCAACAATATTCTCATGTCTAATGACTAATTTGACCATAAAAATGGCAAGAAAATGCTTACTTCAAGGAGTTCTTAACCTGGCTCACCGAGTAGAATCAACTCTGCACTGTGAGTATTTAGTGACTCTATGGTGCAATCTTTGTAGCAGTTATATACACTAAAAACATGTTATCCAACAATATTAGCAAGTATAATAACTAATTTGGCAATAAAAATGGAAAGAAAATGCTCACTTCAAGGACTTCTTGACCTAGCTCATGGAGTAGAATCAACTCTGCACTGTGTGTTTTTAGTGACTCTATGGAGCAAGCTTCGTAGTAGTTATATACTCTGAAAACATGATCTCCAACTATAATCATGCACAATAACTAATTTGACTATAAAAATGGAAAGAAAATGTTGATTTCAAGGAGTTCTTGACCTGGCTCACGGAGTAGAATGATATCTGCACTTTGACTTTTTAATGACTCTATGGCGCAAGATTCCTAGCAATTTTATACTCTGAAAATATGTTCTCCAACTATATTCTCATATCTAATAACTAATTTGACTATAAAAATGGCAAGAAAATGCTTACTTCAAGTAGTTCTTGACCTGGTTCACCGAGTAGAATCAGCTCTACACTGTGAGTTTTTAGTGACTCTATGGTGCAAGCTTTGTAGCAGTTATATCTAAAAACATGTTATCCAATAATATTAGCAAGTATAATAACTAATTTGGCTATAAAAATGAAAATAAAATGCTCACTTCAAGGACATCTTGACCTGGCTCACGGAGTAGAATCAGCTCTGCACTTAGACTTTTCAGCGACTCTACGACGCAAGTTTCCTAGCATTTTTATACTCTGAAAACATGTTTTACAACTATATTCTCATGTCTAATAACTAATTTGACCAAAAAAATAGCAAGAAAATGCTTACTTCAAGGAGTTCTTGACCTGGTTCATCGAGTAGAATCAGCTCTGCACTGTGAGTTTTTAGTGACTCTATGGTGCAAGCTTTGTAGCAGTTATATACTCTAAAAACATGTTATCCAATAATATTAGCAAATATAATAACTAATTTGGCTATATAAATGGAAAGAAAATGCTCACTTCAAGGAGTTCTTGACCTGGCTCACGGAGTAGAATGATCTCTGCACTTTGACTTTTAGTGGCTCTATGGCGCAAGCTTCCTCGTATTTTTATGCTCTGCAAACATGTTCTCCAACAATATTCTCATGTCTAATAACTAATTTGACCATAAAAATGGCAAGAAAATGCTCACTTCAAGGAGTTCTTGACCTGGCTAATGGAGTGGAATCAACTCTGCACTGTGTTTTTAGTGACTCTATGACGCAAGCTTCATAGCAGTTATATACTCTGAAAACATGTTCTCCAACTATAATCTTGTACAATAACTAATTTGACCATAAAAATAGAAAGAAAATGTTGATTCCAAGGAGTTCTTGACCAGGCTCACGGAATAGAATGATCTTTGTACTTTGACTTTTTAACTACTATATGGCGCAAGATTCCTAGCATTTTTATACTCTGAAAAAATGTTATCCAACTACATTCTCATGTCTAATAAATAATTTGACCATAAAAATGGCAAAAAAATGCTTACTTCAAGGAGTTCTTGACCTGGCTCACGGAGTAGAATGATCTCTGCACTTTGACTTTTTAACGACTCTATGGCGCAAGATTCCTAGCATTTTTATACTCTGAAAACATGTTATCCAACTATATTCTCATGTCTAATAACTAATTTGACCATAAAAATGGCAAGAAAATGCTTACTTCAAGGAGTTCTTGACCTGGCTCACCGAGTAGAATCAGCTCTGCACTGTGAGTTTTTAGTGACTCTATGGTGCAAGCTTTGTGGCAGTTATACACTATAAAAATATGTTATCCAACAATATTAGAAAGTATAATAACTAATTTGGCCATAAAATTGGCAAGAAAATGCTCACTTCAAGGAGTTCTTGACCTGGCTCACGGAGTAGAAAAAACATTGCACTGTGTGTTTTTAGTGACTCTATGGCACAAGCTTCTTAGCAATTATATTCTCTGAAAACATGTTCTCCAACTATAACCATGTACAATAACTAATTTGACCATAAAAATGGAAAGAAAATGCTGACTTCAAGGAGTTCTTGACTTGGCTCATGGTGTAGAATAATCTCTGCACTTTAACTTTTTAGTGGCTCTATGGCGCAAACTTTCTCATATTTTTATGCTCTGCAAACATGTTCTCCAACAATATTCTCATGTCTAATAACTAATTTGACCATAAAAATGGCAAGAAAATGCTCACTTCAAGGAGTTCTTGACATGGCTCATGGAGTGGAATCAACTCTGCACTGTGTTTTTAGTGACTCTATGACGCAAGCTTCATAGCAGTTATATACACTGAAAACATGTTCTCCAACTATAATCATGCACAATAACTAATTTGACTATAAAAATGGAAAGAAAATGTTGATTTCAAGGAGTTCTTGACGTGGCTCACGGAGTAGAATGATATCTGCACTTTGACTTTTTAATAACTCTATGGCGCAAGATTCCTAGCATTTTTATACTCTGAAAATATGTTCTCCAACTATATTCTCATATCTAATAACTAATTTGACTATAAAAATGGCAAGAAAATGCTTACTTCAAGTAGTTCTTGACCTGGCTCACGGAGTAGAATGATCTCTGCACTTTGACTTTTTAACGACTCTATGGCGCAAGATTCCTAGTATTTTTATACTCTGAAAACATGTTATCCAAGTATATTCTCATGTCTAATAACTAATTTGAACATAAAAATGGCAAGAAAATGCTTACTTCAAGGAGTTCTTGACTTGGCTCATGGTGTAGAATGATCTCTGCACTTTAACTTTTTAGTGGCTCTATGGCGCAAACTTTCTCATATTTTTATGCTCTGCAAACATGTTCTCCAACAATATTCTCATGTTTAATAACTAATTTGACCATAAAAATGGCAAGAAAATGCTCAGTTCAAGGAGTTCTTGACCTGGCTCACGGAGTGGAATCAACTCTGCACTGTGTGTTTTTAGTGACTCTATGGCGCAAGCTTCGTAGCATTTATATACTCTGAAAACATGTTCTTCAACTATAATCATGCACAATAACTAATTTGACTATAAAAATAGCAAGAAAATGCTTACTTCAAGGAGTTCTTGACCTGGTTCACCGAGTACAATCATCTCTGCACTTTGAGTTTTTAGTGAGTCTATGGTGCAAGTTTTGTAGCTGTTATATACTCTAAAAACATATACAAAAATATTGGCAAGTAAAATAACTAATTTGGCCATAAAAATGGAAAGAAAATGCTTACTTCAAGGACTTCTTGACCTGGCACACGGAGTAGAATCAGCTCTGCACTTTGACTTTTCAGCGACTCTACTGCGCAAGTTTCCTAGCATTTTTATACTCTAAAAACATGTTTTACATCTATATTCTCATGTCTAATAACTAATTTGACCATAAAAATGGCAAGAAAATGCTCACTTCAAGGAGTTCTGGAACTGGTTCACGGAGTAGAATCAACTCTGCACTGTGTGTTTTTAGTAACTCTATGGTGCAAGCTTTGTGGCAGTTATACACTATAAAAATATGTTATCCAACAATATTAGAATGTATAATAACTAATTTGGCCATAAAAATGGCAAGAAAATGCTCACTTCAAGGACTTCTTGACCTAGCTCACGGAGTAGAATCAGCTCTGCACTTAGACTTTTCAGCGACTCTACGGCGCAAGTTTCCTAGCATTTTTATACTCTGAAAACATGTTTTACAACTATATTCTCATGTCTAATAACTAATTTGACCAAAAAAATAGCAAGAAAATGCTTACTTCAAGGAGTTCTTGACCTGGTTCACCGAGTAGAATCAGCTCTGCACTGTGAGTTTTTAGTGACTCTATGGTGCAAGCTTTGTAGCAGTTATATACTCTAAAAACATGTTATCCAATAATATTAGCAAGTATAATAACTAATTTGGCTATAAAAATGGAAAGAAAATGCTCACTTCAAGGAGTTCTTGACCTGGCTCATGGAGTAGAATCAACTCTACACTGTGTATTTTTTGTGACACTATGGCACAAGCTTCGTAGCAGTTATATTCTCTAAAAACATGTTCTCCAACTATAATCATGGAGTAGAATGATCTCTGCACTTTGACTTTTAGTGGCTCTATGGCGCAAGCTTCCTCGTATTTTTATGCTCTGCAAACATGTTCTCCAACAATATTCTCATGTCTAATAACTAATTTGACCATAAAAATGGCAAGAAAATTCTCACTTCAAGGAGTTCTTGACCTGGCTAACGGAGTGGAATCAACTCTGCACTGTGTTTTTAGTGACTCTATGATGCAAGCTTCATAGCAGTTATATACTCTGAAAACATGTTCTCCAACTATAATCATGTACAATAACTAATTTGACCATAAAAATGGAAAGAAAATGCTGATTCCAAGGAGTTCTTGACCAGGCTCACGGAATAGAATGATCTCTGTACTTTGACTTTTTAACTACTCTATGGCGCAAGATTCCTAGCATTTTTATACTCTGAAAACATGTTATCCAACTATATTCTCATGTCTAATAACTAATTTGACCATAAAAATGGCAAAAAAATGCTTACTTCAAGGAGTTCTTGACCTGGCTCACCGAGTAGAATCAGCTGTGCACTGTGAGTTTTTAGTGACTCTATGGTGCAAGCTTTGTGGTAGTTATACACTATAAAAATATGTTATCCAACAATATTAGAAAGTATAATAACTAATTTGGCCATAAAAATGGCAAGAAAATGCTCACTTCAAGGAGTTCTTGACCTGTCTCACGGAGTAGAAAAAACATTGCACTGTGTGTTTTTAGTGACTCTATGGCACAAGCTTCTTAGCAGTTATATTCTTTGAAAACATGTTCTCCAACTATAATCATGTACAATAACTAATTTGACCATAAAAATGGAAAGAAAATGCTGACTTCAAGGAGTTCTTGACTTGGCTCATGGTGTAGAATGATCTCTGCACTTTAACTTTTTAGTGGCTCTATGGCGCAAACTTTCTCATATTTTTATGCTCTGCAAACATGTTCTCCAACAATATTCTCATGTCTAATGACTAATTTGACCATAAAAATGGCAAGAAAATGCTTACTTCAAGGAGTTCTTAACCTGGCTCACCGAGTAGAATCAACTCTGCACTGTGAGTATTTAGTGACTCTATGGTGCAATCTTTGTAGCAGTTATATACACTAAAAACACGTTATCCAACAATATTAGCAAGTATAATAACTAATTTGGCAATAAAAATGGAAAGAAAATGTTCACTTCAAGGACTTCTTGACCTAGCTCATGGAGTAGAATCAACTCTGCACTGTGTGTTTTTAGTGACTCTATGGAGCAAGCTTCGTAGTAGTTATATACTCTGAAAACATGATCTCCAACTATAATCATGCACAATAACTAATTTGACTATAAAAATGGAAAGAAAATGTTGATTTCAAGGAGTTCTTGACGTGGCTCACGGAGTAGAATGATATCTGCACTTTGACTTTTTAATGACTCTATGGCGCAAGATTCCTAGCATTTTTATACTCTGAAAATATGTTCTCCAACTATATTCTCATATCTAATAACTAATTTGACTATAAAAATGGCAAGAAAATGCTTACTTCAAGTAGTTCTTGACCTGGTTCACCGAGTAGAATCAGCTCTGCACTGTGAGTTTTTAGTGACTCTATGGTGCAAGCTTTGTAGCAGTTATATCTAAAAACATGTTATCCAATAATATTAGCAAGTATAATAACTAATTTGGCTATAAAAATGGAAATAAAATGCTCACTTCAAGGACATCTTGACCTGGCTCACGGAGTAGAATCAGCTCTGCACTTAGACTTTTCAGCGACTCTACGACGCAAGTTTCCTAGCATTTTTATACTCTGAAAACATGTTTTACAACTATATTCTCATGTCTAATAACTAATTTGACCAAAAAAATAGCAAGAAAATGCTTACTTCAAGGAGTTCTTGACCTGGTTCATCGAGTAGAATCAGCTCTGCACTGTGAGTTTTTAGTGACTCTATGGTGCAAGCTTTGTAGCAGTTATATACTCTAAAAACATGTTATCCAATAATATTAGCAAGTATAATAACTAATTTGGCAATAAAAATGGAAAGAAAATGCTCACTTCAAGGAGTTCTTGACCTGGCTCATGGAGTAGAATCAACTCTACACTGTGTATTTTTTGTGACACTATGGCCCAAGCTTTGTAGCAGTTATATTCTCTAAAAACATGTTCTCCAACTATAATCATGTACAATAACTAATTTGACCAAAAAAATGGAAAGAAAATGCTGACTTCAAGGAGTTCTTGACCTGGCTCACGGAGTAGAATGATCTCTGCACTTTGACTTTTATTGGCTCTATGGCGCAAGCTTCCTCGTATTTTTATGCTCTGCAAACATGTTCTCCAACAATATTCTCATGTCTAATAACTAATTTGACCATAAAAATGGCAAGATAATGCTCACTTCAAGGAGTTCTTGACATGGCTAACGGAGTGGAATCAACTCTGCACTGTGTTTTTAGTGACTCTATGACGCAAGCTTCATAGCAGTTATATACTCTGAAAACATGTTCTCCAACTATAATCATGTACAATAACTAATTTGACCATAAAAATGGAAAGAAAATGCTGATTCCAAGGAGTTCTTGACCAGGCTCACGAAATAGAATGATCTCTGTACTTTGACTTTTTAACTACTCTATCGCGCAAGATTCCTAGCATTTTTATACTCTGAAAAATGTTATCCAACTACATTCTCATGTCTAATAAATAATTTGACCATAAAAATGGCAAGAAAATGCTTACTTCAAGGAGTTCTTGACCTGGCTCACGGAGTAGAATGATCTCTGCACTTTGACTTTTTAACGACTCTATGGCGCAAGATTCCTAGCATTTTTATACTCTGAAAACATGTTATCCAAGTATATTCTCATGTCTAATAACTAATTTGAACATAAAAATGGCAAGAAAATGCTTACTTCAAGGAGTTCTTGACCTGGCTCACCGAGTAGAATCAGCTCTGCACTGTGAGTTTTTAATGACTCTATGGTGCAAGCTTTGTGGCAGTTATACACTATAAAAATATGTTATCCAACAATATTAGAAAGTATAATAACTAATTTGGCCATAAAAATGGCAAGAAAATGCTCACTTCAAGGAGTTCTTGACTTGGCTCACGGAGTAGAAAAAACATTGAACTGTGTGTTTTTAGTGACTCTATGGCACAAGCTTCTTAGCAGTTATATTCTCTGAAAACATGTTCTCCAACTATAATCATGTACAATAACTAATTTGACCATAAAAATGGAAAGAAAATGCTGACTTCAAGGAGTTCTTGACTTGGCTCATGGTGTAGAATGATCTCTGCACTTTAACTTTTTAGTGGCTCTATGGCGCAAACTTTCTCATATTTTTATGCTCTGCAAACATGTTCTCCAACAATATTCTCATGTTTAATAACTAATTTGACCATAAAAATGGCAAGAAAATGCTCAGTTCAAGGAGTTCTTGACCTGGCTCACGGAGTGGAATCAACTCTGCACTGTGTGTTTTTAGTGACTCTATGGCGCAAGCTTCGTAGCATTTATATACTCTGAAAACATGTTCTTCAACTATAATCATGCACAATAACTAATTTGACCATAAAAATGGAAAGAAAATGTTGATTTCAAGGAGTTCTTGACTTGGCTCATGGAGTAGAATGATCTCTGCACTTTGACTTTTTAAAGACTCTATGGCGCAAGATTCCTAGCATTTTTATACTCAGAAAACATGTTCTCCAACTATATTCTCATGTCTAATAACTAATTTGACTATAAAAATAGCAAGAAAATGCTTACTTCAAGGAGTTCTTGACCTGGTTCATCGAGTACAATCATCTCTGCACTTTGAGTTTTTAGTGAGTCTATGGTGCAAGTTTTGTAGCTGTTATATACTCTAAAAACATATACAAAAATATTGGCAAGTAAAATAACTAATTTGGCCATAAAAATGGAAAGAAAATGCTTACTTCAAGGACTTCTTGACCTGGCACACGGAGTAGAATCAGCTCTGCACTTTGACTTTTCAGCGACTCTACTGCGCAAGTTTCCTAGCATTTTTATACTCTAAAAACATGTTTTACATCTATATTCTCATGTCTAATAACTAATTTGACCATAAAAATGGCAAGAAAATGCTCACTTCAAGGAGTTCTGGAACTGGTTCACGGAGTAGAATCAACTCTGCACTGTGTGTTTTTAGTAACTCTATGGTGCAAGCTTTGTGGCAGTTATACACTATAAAAATATGTTATCCAACAATATTAGAATGTATAATAACTAATTTGGCCATAAAAATGGCAAGAAAATGCTCACTTCAAGGACTTCTTGACCTAGCTCACGGAGTAGAATCAGCTCTGCACTTAGACTTTTCAGCGACTCTACGGCGCAAGTTTCCTAGCATTTTTATACTCTGAAAACATGTTTTACAACTATATTCTCATGTCTAATAACTAATTTGACCAAAAAAATAGCAAGAAAATGCTTACTTCAAGGAGTTCTTGACCTGGTTCACCGAGTAGAATCAGCTCTGCACTGTGAGTTTTTAGTGACTCTATGGTGCAAGCTTTGTAGCAGTTATATACTCTAAAAACATGTTATCCAATAATATTAGCAAGTATAATAACTAATTTGGCTATAAAAATGGAAAGAAAATGCTCACTTCAAGGAGTTCTTGACCTGGCTCATGGAGTAGAATCAACTCTACACTGTGTATTTTTTGTGACACTATGGCACAAGCTTCGTAGCAGTTATATTCTCTAAAAACATGTTCTCCAACTATAATCATGGAGTAGAATGATCTCTGCACTTTGACTTTTAGTGGCTCTATGGCGCAAGCTTCCTCGTATTTTTATGCTCTGCAAACATGTTCTCCAACAATATTCTCATGTCTAATAACTAATTTGACCATAAAAATGGCAAGAAAATTCTCACTTCAAGGAGTTCTTGACCTGGCTAACGGAGTGGAATCAACTCTGCACTGTGTTTTTAGTGACTCTATGATGCAAGCTTCATAGCAGTTATATACTCTGAAAACATGTTCTCCAACTATAATCATGTACAATAACTAATTTGACCATAAAAATGGAAAGAAAATGATGATTCCAAGGAGTTCTTGACCAGGCTCACGGAATAGAATGATCTCTGTACTTTGACTTTTTAACTACTCTATGGCGCAAGATTCCTAGCATTTTTATACTCTGAAAACATGTTATCCAACTATATTCTCATGTCTAATAACTAATTTGACCATAAAAATGGCAAAAAAATGCTTACTTCAAGGAGTTCTTGACCTGGCTCACCGAGTAGAATCAGCTGTGCACTGTGAGTTTTTAGTGACTCTATGGTGCAAGCTTTGTGGTAGTTATACACTATAAAAATATGTTATCCAACAATATTAGAAAGTATAATAACTAATTTGGCCATAAAAACGGCAAGAAAATGCTCACTTCAAGGAGTTCTTGACCTGTCTCACGGAGTAGAAAAAACATTGCACTGTGTGTTTTTAGTGACTCTATGGCACAAGCTTCTTAGCAGTTATATTCTTTGAAAACATGTTCTCCAACTATAATCATGTACAATAACTAATTTGACCATAAAAATGGAAAGAAAATGCTGACTTCAAGGAGTTCTTGACTTGGCTCATGGTGTAGAATGATCTCTGCACTTTAACTTTTTAGTGGCTCTATGGCGCAAACTTTCTCATATTTTTATGCTCTGCAAACATGTTCTCCAACAATATTCTCATGTCTAATAACTAATTTGACCATAAAAATGGCAAGAAAATACTTACTTCAAGGAATTCTTAACCTGGCTCAACGAGTAGAATCAACTCTGCACTGTTAGTTTTTAGTGACTCTATGGTGCAAGGTTTGTAGCAGTTATATACTCTAAAAACTTATTATCCAACAATATTAGCAATATAATAACTAATTTGGCCATAAAAATGGAAAGAAAATGCTCACTTCAAGGACTTCTTGACCTAGCTCACGGAGTTTAATTAGCTCTGCACTTTGACTTTTTAGCGACTCTACGGAGCAAGTTTCCTAGCATTTTTATACTCTGAAAACTTGTTCTACAACTATATTCTCATTTCTAATAACTAATTTGACCATAGAAATGGCAAGAAAATGCTCACTTCAAGGAGATCTTGACCTGGCTCACGGAGTGGTATCAATTCTGCACTATGTGTTTTTAGTGACTCTATGGCGCAGGCTTCGTAGTAGTTATAATCTCTGAAAACATGTTCTCCAGCTATAATCATATACAATAGCTAATTTGACCATAAAAATGGAAAGAAAATGCTGACTTCAAGGAGTTCTCGACCTGGCTCACGGAGTAGAATGATCTCTGAACTTTGACTTTTTAGTGGCTCTATGGCGCAAGCTTTCTCATATTTTTATGCTCTACAAACATGTTTTCCAATAATATTCTCATGTCTAATAACTAATTTCACCATAAAAATGGCATGAAAATGCTCACTTCAAGGACTTCTTGACCTGGCTCACGGAGTAGAATCAGCTCTGCACTTTGACTTTTCAGCGACTCTACGGCGCAAGTTTTCTAGCATTTTTATACTCTAAAAACATGTTTTACATCTATATTCTCATGTCTAATAACTAATTTGACCATAAAAATGGCAAGAAAATGCTCACTTCAAGGAGTTCTTGAAGTGGTTCACGGAGTAGAATCAACTCTGCACTGTGTGTTTTTAGTGACTCTATGGCACAAGCTTCGTAGCAGTTATATACTCTAAAAACATGTTATCCAATAATATTAGCAAGTATAATAACTAATTTGGCTATAAAAAATGGAAAGAAAATGCTCACTTCAAGGAGTTCTTGACCTGGCTCATGGAGTAGAATCAACTCTACACTGTGTATTTTTTTTGACACTATGGCACAAGCTTCGTAGCAGTTATATTCTCTAAAAACATGTTCTCCAACTATAATCATGTACAATAACTAATTTGACCATAAAAATGGAAAGAAAATGCTGACTTCAAGGAGTTCTTGACCTGGCTCACGGAGTAGAATGATCTTTGCACTTTGACTTTTAGTGGCTCTATGGCGCAAGCTTCCTCGTATTTTTATGTTCTGCAAACATGTTCTCCAAAAATATTCTCATGTCTAATAACTAATTTCACCATAAAATGGCAAGAAAATGCTCACTTCAAAGAGTTCTTAACCTGGCTCACGGAGTGGAATCAACTTTGCACTGTGTTTTTAGTGACTCTATGGCGCAAGCTTCGTAGCAGTTATATACTCTGAAAACATGTTCTCCAACTATAATCAAGTACAATACTAATTTGACCATAAAAATGGAAAGAAAATGCTGATTTTATGGAGTTCATGACC
Source organism: Pogostemon cablin (assembly GCA_023678885.1). Lineage (NCBI taxonomy): Eukaryota > Viridiplantae > Streptophyta > Magnoliopsida > Lamiales > Lamiaceae > Pogostemon > Pogostemon cablin. Next base: position 26,049,564 of record CM042963.1, read on the forward strand.
TGGCTCATGGAGTAGAATGATCTCTGCACTTTGACTTTTTAACGACTCTATGGCGCAAGAATCCTAGCATTTTTATACTCTAAAAACATGTTCTCCAACTATATTCTCATGTCTAATAACTAATTTGACCATAAAAATGGCAAGAAAATACTTACTTCAAGGAGTTCTTAACCTGGCTCACCGAGTAGAATCGGCTCTGCACTGTGAGTTTTTAGTGACTCTATGGTGCAAGCTTTGTAGCAGTTATATACTCTAAAATCATATTATCCAACAATATTACAAGTATAATAACTAATTTGGCCATAAAAATGGAAAGAAAATGCTCACTTCAAGGACTTCTTGACCTAGCTCACGGAGTAGAATCAGCTCTGTACTTTGACTTTTTAGCGACTCTACGGCGCAAGTTTCCTAACATTTTATACTCTGAAAACATATTCTACAACTATATTCTCATGTCTAATAACTAATTTGACAATAAAAATGGCAAGAAAATGCTCACTTCAAGGAGAGTTCTTGACCTGGCTCACGGAGTGTAATCAACTCTGCGCTATGTGTTTTTAGTGACTCTATGGCGCAAGTTTCGTAGTAGTTATATTTTTTAAAAACATGTTCTCCAACTATGATAATGTACAATAACTAATTTGACCATAAAAATGGAAAGAAAATGCTGACTTCAAGGAGTTCTTGACCTGGCTCAAGGAGTAGAATGATCTCTGCACTTTGACTTTTCAGTGGCTCTATGGCGCAAGCTTCATCTTATTTTTATGCTCTGCAAACATGTTCTCCAACAATATTCTCATGTCTAATAACTAATTTCACCATAAAAATGGCAAGAAAATGCTCACTTCAAGGAGTTCTGGACCTGGCTCACAGAGTAGAATCAACTCTGCACTGTGTGGTTTTAGTGACTCTATGGCACAAGCTTCGTAGCAGTTATATTCTCTGAAAACATGTTCTTCAACTATAATCATGTACAATAACTAATTTGACCATAAAAATGGAAAGAAAAAGCTGACTTCAAGGAGTTCTTAACCTGGCTCACGGAGTAGAATGATCTCTGCACTTTGACTTTTTAGTGGCTCTATGGCGCAAGCTTCCTCGTATTTTTATGTTCTGCAAACATGTTCTCCAAAAATATTCTCATGTCTAATAACTAATTTGACCATAAAAATGGCAAGAAAATGCTTACTTCATGGAGTTCTTAACCTGGCTCACCGAGTAGAATCGGCTCTGCACTGTGAATTTTTAGTGACTCTATGGTGCAAGCTTTGTAGCAGTTATATACTCTAAAAACATATTATCCAACAATATTACAAGTATAATAACTAATTTGGCAATAAAAATGGAAAGAAAATGCTCACTTCAAGGATTTCTTGACCTAGCTCACGGAGTAGAATCAGCTCTGCACTTTGACTTTTTAGCGACTCTACGGCGCAAGTTTCCTAACATTTTTATACTCTGAAAACATATTCTACAACTATATTCTCATGTCTAATAACTAATTTGACAATAAAAATGGCAAGAAAATGCTAACTTCAAGGAGTTCTTGACCTGGCTCACGGAGTGGAATCAACTCTGCGCTGTGTGTTTTTAGTGACTCTATGGCGCAAGTTTCGTAGTAGTTATATTTTTTAAAAATATGTTCTCCAACTATGATCATGTACAATAACTAATTTGACCATAAAAATGGAAAGAAAATGCTGACTTCAAGGAGTTCTTGACCTGGCTCACGGAGTAGAATGATCTCTGCACTTTGACTTTTCAGTGGCTCTATGGCGCAAGCTTCCTCTTATTTTTATGCTCTGCAAACGTGTTCTCCAACAATATTCTCATGTCTAATAACTAATTTCACCATAAAAATGGCAAGAAAATGCTCACTTCAAGGAGTTCTTGACCTGGATCACGGAGTAGAATCAACTCTGCACTGTGTGTTTTTAGTGACCCTATGGCACAAGCTTCGTAGCAGTTATATACTCTGAAACATGTTCTCCAACTATAATCATGTACAATAACTAATTTGACCATATAAATGGAAAGAAAATGATGACTTCAAGGAGTTCTTGACCTGGCTCATGGAGTAGAATGATCTCTGCACTTTGACTTTTTAGTAGCTCTATGGCGCAAGCTTCCTTGTATTTTTATGCTCTGCAAACATGTTCTCCAAAAATATTCTCATGTCTAATAACTAATTTGACCATAAAAATGGCAAGAAATTGCTTACTTCAAGGAGTTCTTAACCTGTCTCACCGAGTAGAATCAACTCTGCACTGTGAGTTTTTAGTGACTCTATGGTGCAAGCATTGTAGCAGTTATATACTCTAAAAACATGTTATCCAGCAATATTAGCAAGTATAATAACTAATTTGGCCATAAAAATTGAAAAAAAATGCTCACTTCAAGGACTTCTTGACCTAGCTCACGGAGTAGAATCAGCTCGGCACTTTGACTTTTTAGCGACTCTACGGCGCAAGTTTCCTAATATTTTTATACTCTGAAAACATGTTTTACAACTATATTCTCATGTCTAATAACTAATTTGACCATAAAAATGGCAAGAAAATGCTCACTTCAAGGAGTTCTTGACCTGGCTCACGGAGTGGAATCAACTATGCACTGTGTGTTTTTAGTGACTCTATTGCGCAAGTTACATAGTAGTTATATTTTTTGAAAACATGTTCTCCAACTATGATCATGTACAATAACTAATTTGACCATAAAAATAGAAAGAAAATGCTGACTTCAAGGAGTTCTTGACCTGGCTCACAGAGTAGAATGATCTCTGCACTTTGACATTTCTGTGGCTCTATGGCGCAAGCTTCCTCGTATTTTTATGCTCTGCAAACATGTTCTCCAACAATATTCTCCTGTCTAATAACTAATTTCACCATAAAATGGCAAGAAAATGCTCACTTCAAGGAGTTCTTGACCTGGCTCACGAAGTGGAATCAACTCTGCACTGTGTTTTTAGTGACTCTATGGCGCAAGCTTCGTAGCAGTTATATACTCTGAAAACATGTTCTCCAACTATAATCAAGTACAATACTAATTTGACCATAAAAATGGAAAGAAAATGCTGATTTTATGGAGTTCATGACCTGGCTCATGGAGTAGAATGATCTCTGTACTTTGACTTTTTAAAGACTCTATGGCGCAAGATTCCTATAATTTTTATTCTCTAAAAACATGTTCTCCAACTATATTCTCATGTCTAATAACAAATTTGACCATAAAAATGGCAAGAAAATGCTTACTTCAAGGAGTTCTTAACCTGGCTCACCGAGTAGAATCGGCTCTGCACTTTGACTTTTTAGTGACTCTACGGCGCAAGTTTCCTAATATTTTTATACTCTGAAAACATATTCTACAACTATATTCTCATGTCTAATAACTAATTTGACAATAAAAATGGCAAGAAAATGCTCACTTCAAGGAGTTCTTGACCTGGCTCATGGAATGGAATCAACTCTGCGCTGTGTGTTTTTAGTGACTCTATGGCGCAAGTTTCGTAGTAGTAATATTTTTTAAAAACATGTTCTCCAACTATGATCATGTACAATAACTAATTTGACCATAAAAATGGAAAGAAAATGCTGACTTCAAGGAGTTCTTGACCTGGCTCACGGAGTAGAATGATCTATGCACTTTAACTTTTCAGTGGCTCTATGGCGCAAGCTTCCTCTTATTTTTATGCCCTGCAAACATGTTCTCCAACAATATTCTCATGTCTAATAACTAATTTCACCATAAAAATGGCAAGAAAATGCTCAGTTCAAGGAGTTCTTGACCTGGCTCATGGAGTAGAATCAACTCTGCACTGTGTGTTTTTAGTGACTCTATGGCACAAGCTTCGTAGTAGTTATATTCTCTGAAAACATGTTCTTCATCTATAATCATGTACAATAACTAATTTGACCATAAAAATGAAAAGAAAATGCTGACTTCAAGGAGTTCTTGACCTGGCTCACGGAGTAGAATGATCTCTGCACTTTGACTTTTTAGTGGCTCTATGGCGCAAGCTTCCTCGTATTTTTATGTTCTGCAAACATGTTCTCCAAAAATATTCTCATGTCTAATAACTAATTTAACCATAAAAATGGCAAGAAAATGCTTACTTCAAGGAGTTCTTAACCTGTCTCACCGTGTAGAATCAACTCTGCACTGTGAGTTTTTAGTGACTCTTTGTTGCAAGCATTGTAGCAGTTATATACTCTAAAAACATGTTATCCAGCAATATTAGTAAGTATAATAACAAATTTGGCCATAAAAATGGAAAACAAATGCTCACTTCAAGGACTTCTTGACTTAGCTCACGGAGTAGAATCAGCTCGGCACTTTGACTTTTTAGCGACTCTACGGCGCAAGTTTCCTAATATTTTTATACTCTGAAAACATGTTTTACAACTATATTCTCATGTCTAATAACTAATTTGACCATAAAAATGGCAAGAATATGCTCACTTCAAGGAATTCTTGACCTGGCTCACGGAGTGGAATCAACTCTGCACTGTGTGTTTTTAATGACTCTATAGCGCAAGTTTCGTAGTAGTTATATTTTTTGAAAACATGTTCTCCAACTATGATCATGTACCATAACTAATTTGACCATAAAAATGGAAAGAAAATGCTGACTTCAAGGAGTTCTTGACCGGGCTCACGGAGTAGAATGATCTCCGCACTTTGACTTTTCAGTGGCTCTATGGCGCATGCTTCCTCATTTTTTTATGCTCTGCAAACATGTCCTCCAAAAATATTCTCATGTTTAATAACTAATTTGACCATAAAAATGACAAGAAAATGCTTACTTCAAGGAGTTCTTAACCTGTCTCACCGTGACTCTATGTTGCAAGCATTGTAGCAGTTATATACTCTAAAAACTTGTTATCCAGCAATATTAGTAAGTATAATAACTAATTTGGCCATAAAAATGGAAAACAAATGCTCACTTCAAGGTATTCTTGACCTAGCTCACGGAGTAGAATCAGCTCTGCACTTTGACTTTTTAGCGACTCTACAGCGCAAGTTTCCTAATATTTTTATGCTCTGAAAACATGTTTTACAACAATATTCTCATGTCTAATAACTAATTTGACAATAAAAATGGCAAGAAAATGCTCACTTCAAGGAGTTCTTGACCTGGCTCACGGAGTGGAATCAACTCTTCACTGTGTGTTTTTAGTGACTATATGGCGCAAGTTTCGTAGTAGTTATATTTTTTGAAAACATGTTCTCCAACTATGATCATGTACAATAACTAATTTGACCATAAAAATGGAAAGAAAATGCTGACTTCAAGGAGTTCTTGACCTGGCTCACGGAGTAGAATGATCTCTGCACTTTGACTTTTCAGTGGCTCTATGGAGCAAGCTTCCTCGTATTTTTATGCTCTGCAAACATGTTCTCCAATAATATTCTCATGTCTAATAACTAATTTCACCATAAAAATGGCAAGAAAATGCTCACTTCAAAGAGTTCTTGACCTGGCTCACGGAGTGGAATCAACTCTGCACTGTGTCTTTAGTGACTCTATGGCGCAAGCTTCGTAGCAGTTATATACTCTGAAAACATGTTCTCCAACTATAATCAAGTACAATACTAATTTGACCATAAAAATGGAAAGAAAATGCTGATTTCATGGAGTTCATGACCTGGCTCATGGAGTAGAATGATCTCTGTACTTTGACTTTTTAACGACTCTATGGCGCAAGATTCCTATCATTTTTATACTCTAAAAAATGTTGTCCAACTATATTCTCATGTCTAATAACTAATTTGACCATAAAAATTGAAATAAAATGCTGACATCAAGAAGTTCTTGACCTGGCTCACGGAGTAGAATGATCTCTGCACTTTGACTTTTCAGTGGCTCTATGGCGCAAGCTTCCTCGTGTTTTTATGCTCTGCAAACATGTTCTCCAACAATATTTACACGTCTAATAACTAATTTCACCATAAAAATGGCAAGAAAATGCTCACTTCAAGGAGTTCTTAACCTGGCTCACCGAGTAGAATCGGCTCTGCACTGTGAGTTTTTAGTGACTCTATGGTGCAAGCCTTGTAGTAGTTATATACTCTAAAAACATATTATCCAACAATATTACAAGTATAATAACTAATTTGGCCATAAAAATGGAAAGAAAATGCTAACTTCAAGGACTTCTTGACCTAGCTCACGGAGTAGAATCAGCTCTGCACTTTGACTTTTTAGCAACTCTACGGCGCAAGTTTCCTAACATTTTTATACTCTGAAAACAAATTCTACAACTATATTCTCATGTCTAATAACTAATTTGACAATAAAAATGGCAAGAAAATGCTCACTTCAAGGAGTTCTTGACCTGGCTCACGGAGTGGAATCAACTCTGCGCTGTGTGTTTTTAGTGACTCTATGGCGCAAGTTTCGTAGTAGTTATATTTTTTAAAAACATGTTCTCCAACTATGATCATGTACAATAACTAATTTGACCATAAAAATGGAAAGAAAATGTTGACTTCAAGGAGTTCTTGACATGGCTCACGGAGTAGAATGATCTCTGCACTTTGACTTTTCAGTGGCTCTATGGCGCAAGCTTCCTCTTATTTTTATGCTCTGCAAACATGTTCTCCAACAATATTCTCATGTCTAATAACTAATTTCACAATAAAAATGGCAAGAAAATGCTCACTTCAAGGAGTTCTTGACCTGGCTCACGGAGTAGAATCAACTCTGCACTATGTGTTTTTAGTGACTCTATGGCACAAGCTTCGTAGCAGTTATATTCTCTGAAAACATGTTCTTCAACTATAATCATGTACAATAACTAATTTGACCATATAAATGGAAAGAAAATGCTGACTTCAAGGAGTTCTTGACCTGGCTCACGGAGTAGAATGATCTCTGCACTTTGACTTTTTAGTGGCTCTATGGCGCAAGCTTCCTCGTATTTTATGCTCTGCAAACATGTTCTCCAAAAATATTCTCATGTCTAATAACTAATTTGACCATAAAAATGGCAAGAAAATGCTTACTTCAAGGAGTTCTTAACCTGTCTCACCGAGTAGAATCAACTCTGCACTGTGAGTTTTTAGTGACTGTATGGTGCAAGCATTGTAGCAGTTATATACTCTAAAAACATGTTATCCAGCAATATTAGTAAGTATAATAACTAATTTGACCATAAAAATGGAAAAAAAATGCTCACTTCAAGGACTTCTTGACCTAGCTCACGGAGTAGAATCAGCTCGGCACTTTGACTTTTTAGCGACTCTACGGCGCAAGTTTCCTAATATTTTTATACTCTGAAAACATGTTTTACAACTATATTCTCATGTCTAATAACTAATTTGACCATAAAAATGGCAAGAATATGCTCACTTCAAGGAGTTCTTGACCTGGCTCACGGAGTGGAATCAACTCTGCACTGTGTGTTTTTAGTGACTCTATGGCGCAAGTTTCGTAGTAGTTATATTTTTTGAAAACATGTTCTCCAGCTATGATCATGTACAATAACTAATTTGACCATAAAAATGGAAAGAAAATGCTGACTTCAAGGAGTTCTTGACCTGGCTCACGGAGTAGAATGATCTCTGCACTTTGACTTTTCAGTGGCTCTATGGCGCAAGCTTCCTCGTATTTTTATGCTCTGCAAACATGTTCTCCAACAATATTCTCATGTCTAATAACTAATTTCACCATAAAAATGGCAAGAAAATGCTCACTTCAAGGAGTTCTTGACCTGGCTCACGGAGTGGAAACACCTCTGCACTGTGCTTTTAGTGACTCTATGGCGCAAGTTTCGTAGCAGTTATATACTCTGAAAACATGTTCTCCAACTATAATCAAGTACAATACTAATTTGACCATAAAAATGGAAAGAAAATGCTGATTTCATGGAGTTCATGACCTGGCTCATGGAGTAGAATGATCTCTGCACTTTGACTTTTTAACGACTCTATGGCGCAAGATTCCTAGCATTTTTATACTCTAAAAACATGTTCTCCAACTATATTCTCATGTCTAATAACTAATTTGACCATAAAAATGGCAAGAAAATGCTTACTTCAAGGAGTTCTCAACCTGGTTCACCGAGTAGAATCGGCTCTGCACTGTGAGTTTTTAGTGACTCTATGGTGCAAGCTTTGTAGCAGTTATATACTCTAAAAACATATTATCCTACAATATTACAAGTATAATAACTAATTTGGCCATAAAAATGGAAAGAAAATGCTCACTTCAAGGACTTCTTGACCTAGCTCACGGAGTAGAATCAGCTCTGCACTTTGACTTTTTAGCGACTCTACGGCGCAAGTTTCCTATCATTTTTATACTCAGAAAACATATTCTACAACTATATTCTCATGTCTAATAACTAATTTGACAATAAAAATGGCAAGAAAATGCTCACTTCAAGGAGTTCTTGACCTGGCTCACGGAGTGGAATCAACTCTGCACTGTGTGTTTTTAGTGACTCTATGGCGCAAGTTTCATAGTAGTTATATTTTTTGAAAACATGTTCTCCAACTATGATCATGTACAATAACTAATTTGACCATAAAAATGGAAAGAAATGCTGACTTCAAGGAGTTCTTGACCTGGCTCACGGAGTAGAATGATCTCTGCACTTTGACTTTTAAGTGGCTCTATGGCGCAAGCTTCCTCGTATTTTTATGCTCTGCAAACATGTTCTCCAACAATATTCTCATGTCTAATAACTAATTTCACCATAAAAATGGCAAGAAAATGCTCACTTCAAGGAGTTCTTGACCTGGCTCACGGAGTGGAATCAACTCTGCACTGTGCTTTTAGTGACTCTATGGCGCAAGCTTCGTAGCAGTTATATATTCTGAAAACATGTTCTCCAACTATAATCATGTACAATAACTAATTTGACCATAAAAATGGAAAGAAAATGCTGATTTCATGGAGTTCATGACCTGGCTCATGGAGTAGAATGATCTCTGCACTTTGACTTTTTAACGACTCTATGGCGCAAGATTCCTAGCATTTTATACTCTAAAAACATGTTCTCCAACTATATTCTCATGTCTAATAACTAATTTGACCATAAAAATGGCAAGAAAATGCTTACTTAAAGGAGTTCTTAACCTGGCTCACCGAGTAGAATCAACTCTGAACTGTGAGTTTTTAGTGACTCTATGGTGCAAGCATTGTAGCAGTTATATACTCTAAAAACATGTTATCCAGCAATATTAGCAATTATAATAACTAATTTGGCCATAAAAATGGAAAAGAAATGCTCACTTCAAGGACTTCTTGACCTAGCTCACGGAGTAGAATCAGCTCTGCACTTTGACTTTTTAGCGACTCTACAGCGCAAGTTTCCTAATATTTTTATACTCTGAAAACATGTTTTACAACTATATTCTCATGTCTAATAACTAATTTGACAATAAAAATGGCAAGAAAATGCTCACTTCAAGGAGTTCTTGACCT
>CM042963.1:26059493-26105041 GCA_023678885.1 Pogostemon cablin
AAGGACTTCTTGACCTAGCTCACGGAGTAGAATCACTCTGCACTTTGACTTTTTAGTGACTCTACGCGCAAGTTTCCTAGCATTTTTATACTCTGAAAACATGTTCTTCAACCATATTCTCATGTCTAATAACTAATTTGACCATAAAAATGGCAAGAAAATGCTCACTTCAAGGAGTTCTTGACCTGGCTCACGGAGTGGAATCAACTCTGCACTACGTATTTTTAGTGACTCTATGGCGCAAGCTTTGTAGCAGTTATATACTCTGAAAACATGTTCTCCTACTATAATCATGTACAATAACTAATTTGACCATAAAAATGGAAAGAAAATGCTGACTTCAAGGAGTTCTTGACCTGGCTCACGGAGTAGAATGTTCTCTGCACTTTGACTTTTCAGTGGCTCTATGGCGCAAGCTTCCTATATTTTTATGCTCTGCAAAACATGTTCTCCAACAATATTCTCATGTCTAATAACTAATTTCACCATAAAAATTGCAAGAAAATGCTTACTTCAAGGAGTTCTTGACCTGGCTCACGGAGTGGAATCAACTCTGCACTGTGTGTTTTTAGTGACTCTATGGCACAAGCTTCGTAGCAGTTATATACTCTGAAAACATGTTCTCCAACTATAATCATGTACAATAACTAATTTGACCATAAAAATGGAAAGAAAATGTTGATTTCAAGGAGTTCTTGACCTGGCTCACGGAGTAGAATGATCTCTGCACTTTGACTTTTTAGTGGCTCTATGCGCAAGCTTCCTCTATTTTTATGCGCTGCAAATATGTTCTCCAACAATATTCTCATGTCTAATAACTAATTTGACCATAAAAATGGCAAGAAAATGCTTACTTCAAGGAGTTCTTAACCTGGCTCACCGAGTAGAATCAACTCTGCACTGTGAGTTTTTAGTGACTCTATGTTGCAAGCTTTGTAGCAGTTATATACTGTAAAAACATGTTATCCAACAATATTAGCAAGTATAATAACTAATTTGGCCATAAAAATGGAAAGAAAATGCTCACTTCAAGGACTTCTTGACCTGGCTCACGGAGTAGAATCAGCTCTGCACTTTGACTTTTCAGCGACTCTACAGCGCAAGTTTTCTGGCATTTTAATACTCTGAAAACATGTTCTACAACTATATTCTCATGTCTAATAACTAATTTGACCATAAAAATGGCAAGAAAATGCTCACTTCAAGGAGTTCTTGACCTGGTTCACGGAGTGGAATCAACTCTGCACTGCGTGTTTTTAGTGACTCTATGGCGCAAGCTTCGTAGTAGTTATATACTCTGAAAACATGTTCTCCTACTATAATCATGTACAATAACTAATTTGACCATAAAAATGGAAAGAAAATGCTGACTTCAAGGAGTTCTTGACCTGGCTCACGGAGTAGAATGATCTCTGCACTTTGACTTTTCAGTGGCTCTATGGCGCAAGCTTCCTCGTATTTTTATGCTCTGCAAACATGTTCTCCAACAATATTCTCATGTCTAATAACTAATTTCACCATAAAAATTGCAAGAAAATGCTCACTTCAAGGAGTTCTTGACCTGGCTCACGGAGTGGAATCAACTCTGCACTGTGTTTTTAGTGACTCTATGGCGCAAGCTTCGTAGCAGTTATATACTCTGAAAACATTTTCTCCAACTATAATCATGTACAATAACTAATTTGACCATAAAAATGGAAAGAAAATGCTGATTTCATGGAGTTCATGACCTGGCTCACGGAGTAGAATTATCTCTGCAATTTGACTTTTAACGACTCTATGGTGCAAGATTCCTATCATTTTTATACTCTGAAAACATGTTCTCCAACTATATTCTCATGTCTAATAACTAATTTGACCATAAAAATGGCAAGAAAATGCTTACTTCAAGGAGTTCTTAACCTGGCTTCACCGAGTAGAATCAGCTCTGCACTGTGAGTTTTTAGTGACTCTATGGTGCAAGCTTTGTAGCAGTTATATACTCTAAAAACATGTTATCCAACAATATTAGCAAGTATAATAACTAATTTGGCCATAAAAATGGAAAGAAAAATGCTCACTTCAAGGACTTCTTGACCTAGCTCACGGAGTAGAATCAGCTCTGCACTTTGACTTTTTAGCGACTCTACGGCGCAAGTTTCCTAAGCATTTTTTATACTCTGAAAACATGTTCTACAACTATATTCTCATGTCTAATAACTAATTTGACCATAAAAAATGGCAAGAAAATGCTCACTTCAAGGAGTTCTTGACCTGGCTCACGGAGTGGAATCAACTCTGCACTGTGTGTTTTTAGTGACTCTATGGCGCAAGCTTCGTAGTAGTTATATTTTTAAAAACATGTTCTCCTACTATGATCATGTACAATAACTAATTTGACCATAAAAATGGAAAGAAAATGCTGACTTCAAGGAGTTCTTGACCTGGCTCACGGAGTAGAATGATCTCTGCACTTTGACTTTTCAGTGGCTCTATGGCGCAAGCTTCCTCGTATTTTTATGCTCTGAAAACATGTTTTACAACTATATTCTCATGTCTAATAACTAATTTCACCATAAAAATGGCAAGAAAATGCTCACTTCAAGGAGTTCTTGACCTGGCTCACGGAGTGGAATCAACTCTGCACTGTGTTTTTAGTGACTCTATGGCGCAAGCTTCGTAGCAGTTATATACTCTGAAAACATGTTCTCCAACTATAATCATGTACAATAACTAATTTGACCATAAAAATGGAAAGAAAATGTTGATTTCAAGGAGTTCTTGACCTGGCTCACGGAGTAGAATGATCTCTGCACTTTGACTTTTAAGTGGCTCTATGGCGCAAGCTTCCTCGTATTTTTATACTCTGAAAACATGTTCTCCAACTATATTCTCATGTCTAATAACTAATTTGACCATAAAAATGGCAAGAAAATGCTTACTTCAAGGAGTTCTTAACCTGGCTTACCGAGTAGAATCAGCTCTGCACTGTGAGTTTTTAGTGACTCTATGGTGCAAGCTTTGTAGCAGTTATATACTCTAAAAACATGTTATCCAACAATATTAGCAAGTATAATAACTAATTTGGCCATAAAAATGGAAAGAAAATGCTCACTTCAAGGACTTCTTGACCTAGCTCACGGAGTAGAATCAGCTCTGCACTTTGACTTTTTAGCGACTCTACGGCGCAAGTTTCCTAGCATTTTTATACTCTGAAAACATGTTCTACAACTATATTCTCATGTCTAATAACTAATTTGACCATAAAAATGGCAAGAAAATGCTCACTTCAAGGAGTTCTTGACCTGGCTCACGGAGTGGAATCAACTCTGCACTGTGTGTTTTTAGTGACTCTATGGCGCAAGCTTTCATAGCAGTTATATACTCTGAAAACATGTTCTCCTACTATAATCATGTACAATAACTAATTTGACCATAAAAATGGAAAGAAAATGCTGACTTCAAGGAGTTCTTGACCTGGCTCACGGAGTAGAATGATCTCTGCACTTTGACTTTTCAGTGGCTCTATGGCGCAAGCTTCCTCGTATTTTTATGCTCTGCAAACATGTTCTCCAACAATATTCTCATGTCTAATAACTAATTTCACCATAAAAATTGCAAGAAAATGCTCACTTCAAGGAGTTCTTGACCTGGCTCACGGAGTGGAATCAACTCTGCACTGTGTTTTTAGTGACTCTATGGCGCAAGCTTCGTAGCAGTTATATACTCTAAAAACATGTTCTCCAACTATAATCATGTACAATAACTAATTTGACCATAAAAATGGAAAGAAAATGCTGATTTCATGGAGTTCATGACCTGGCTCACGGAGTAGAATGATCTCTGCACTTTGACTTTTTAACGACTCTATGGCGCAAGATTCCTAGCATTTTTATACTCTGAAAACATGTTCTCCAACTATATTCTCATGTCTAATAACTAATTTGACCATAAAAATGGCAAGAAAATGCTTACTTCAAGGAGTTCTTAACCTGGCTTACCGAGTAGAATCAGCTCTGCACTGTGAGTTTTTAGTGACTCTGTGGTGCAAGCTTTGTAGCAGTTATATACTCTAAAAACATGTTATCCAACAATATTAGCAAGTATAATAACTAATTTGGCCATAAAAATGAAAAGAAAATGCTCACTTCAAGGACTTCTTGACCTAGCTCACGGAGTAGAATATGCTCTGCACTTTGACTTTTTAGCAACTCTACGGTGCAAGTTTCCTAGCATTTTTATACTCTGAAAACATGTTCTACAACTATATTCTCATGTCTAATAACTAATTTGACCATAAAAATGGCAAGAAAATGCTCACTTCAAGGAGTTCTTGACCTGGCTCACGGAGTGGAATCAACTCTGCACTGCGTGTTTTTAGTGACTCTATGGCGCAAGCTTTCGTAGCAGTTATATACTCTGAAAACATGTTCTCCAACTATAATCATGTACAATAACTAATTTGACCATAAAAATGGAAAGAAAATGCTGACTTCAAGGAGTTCTTGACCTGGCTCACGGAGTAGAATGATCTCTGCACTTTGACTTTTCAGTGGCTCTATGGCGCAAGCTTCCTCGTATTTTTATGCTCTGCAAACATGTTCTCCAACAATATTCCCATGTCTAATAACTAATTTCACCATAAAAATTGCAAGAAAATGCTCACTTCAAGGAGTTCTTGACCTGGCTCACGGAGTGGAATCAACTCTGCACTGTGTTTTTAGTGACTCTATGGCGCAAGCTTCGTAGCAGTTATATACTCTGAAAACATGTTCTCCAACTATAATCATGTACAATAACTAATTTGACCATAAAAATGGAAAGAAAATGCTGATTTCATGGAGTTCATGACCTGGCTCACGGAGTAGAATGATCTCTGCACTTTGACTTTTTAACGACTCTATGGCGCAAGATTCCTAGCATTTTTATACTCTGAAAACATGTTCTCCAACTATATTCGCATGTCTAATAACTAATTTGACCATAAAAATGGCAAGAAAATGCTTACTTCAAGGAGTTCTTAACCTTGCTCACCGAGTAGAATCAACTCTGCACGGTGAGTTTTTAGTGACTCTATGTTGAAAGCTTTGTAGCAGTTATATACTATAAAAACATGTTATCCAACAATATTAGCAAGTATAATAACTAATTTGGCCATAAAAATGGAAAGAAAATGCTCACTTCAAGGACTTCTTGACCTAGCTCACGGAGTAGAATCAGCTCTGCACTTTGACTTTTTAGTGACTCTACGGCGCAAGTTTCCTAGCATTTTTATACTCTGAAAACATGTTCTACAACAATATTCTCATGTCTAATAACTAATTTGACCATAAAAATGGCAAGAAAATGCTCACTTCAAGGAGTTCTTGACCTGGCTCACGGAGTGGAATCAACTCTGCACTACGTGTTTTTAGTGACTCTATGGCGCAAGCTTCGTAGCAGTTATATACTCTGAAAACATGTTCTCCAACTATAATCATGTACAATAACTAATTTGACCATAAAAATGGAAAGAAAATGCTGACTTCAAGGAGTTCTTGACCTGGCTCACGGAGTAGAATGATCTCTGCACTTTGACTTTTCAGTGGCTCTATGGCGCAAGCTTCCTCGTATTTTTATGCTCTGCAAACATGTTCTCCAATAATATTCTCATGTCTAATAACTAATTTCACCATAAAAATTGCAAGAAAATGCTCACTTCAAGGAGTTCTTGACCTGGCTCACGGAGTGGAATCAACTCTGCACTGTGTTTTTAGTGACTCTATGGCACAAGCTTCGTAGCAGTTATATACTCTGAAAACATGTTCTCCAACTATAATCATGTACAATAACTAATTTGACCATAAAAATGGAAAGAAAATGTTGATTTCAAGGAGTTCTTGACCTGGCTCACGGAGTAGAATGATCTCTGCACTTTGACTTTTAAGTGACTCTATGGCGCAAGATTCCTAGCATTTTTATACTCTGAAACATGTTCTCCAACTATATTCTCATGTCTAATAACTAATTTGACCATAAAAATGGCAAGAAAATGCTTACTTCAAGGAGTTCTTAACCTGGCTCACCGAGTAGAATCAGCTCTGCACTGTGAGTTTTTAGTGACTCTATGGTGCAAGCTTTGTAGCAGTTATATACTCTAAAAACATGTTATCCAACAATATTAGCAAGTATAATAACTAATTTGGCCATAAAAATGGAAAGAAAATGCTCACTTCAAGGACTTCTTGACCTAGCTCAAGGAGTAGAATCAGCTCTGCACTTTGACTTTTTAGTGACTCTACGGCGCAAGTTTCCTAGCATTTTTATACTCTGAAAATATGTTCTATAACTATATTCTCATGTCTAATAACTAATTTGACTATAAAAATGGAAAGAAAATGCTCACTTCAAGGAGTTCTTGACCTGGCTCACGGAGTGGAATCAACTCTGCACTACGTGTTTTTAGTGACTCTATGGCGCAAGCTTTCGTAGCAGTTATATACTTTGAAAACATGTTCTCCAACTATAATCATGTACAATAACTAATTTGACCATAAAAATGGAAAGAAAATGCTGACTTCAAGGAGTTCTTGACCTGGCTGACGGAGTAGAATGTTCTCTGCACTTTGACTTTTCAGTGGCTCTATGGCGCAAGCTTCCTCGTATTTTTATGCTCTGCAAACATGTTCTCCAACAATATTCTCATGTCTAATAACTAATTTCACCATAAAAATTGCAAGAAAATGCTCACTTCAAGGAGTTCTTGACCTGGCTCACGGAGTGGAATCAACTCTTCACTGTGTTTTTAGTGACTCTATGGCGCAAGCTTCGTAGCAGTTATATACTCTGAAAACATGTTCTCCAACTATAATCATGTACAATAACTAATTTGACCATAAAAATGGAAAGAAAATGCTGATTTCATGGAGTTCATGACCTGGCTCACGGAGTAGAATGATCTCTGCACTTTGACTTTTTAACGACTCTATGGCGCAAGATTCCTAGCATTTTTATACTCTGAAACATGTTCTCCAACTATATTCTCATGTCTAATAACTAATTTGACCATAAAAATGGCAAGAAAATGCTTACTTCAAGGAGTTCTTAACCTGGCTCACCGAGTAGAATCAGCTCTGCACTGTGAGTTTTTAGTGACTCTATGGTGCAAGCTTTGTAGCAGTTATATACTCTAAAAACATGTTATCCAACAATATTAGCAAGTATAATAACTAATTTGGCCATAAAAATGGAAAGAAAATGCTCACTTCAAGGACTTCTTGACCTAGCTCACGGAGTAGAATCAGCTCTGCACTTTGACTTTTTAGTGACTCTACGGCGCAAGTTTCCTAGCATTTTTATACTCTGAAAACATGTTCTACAACCATATTCTCATGTCTAATAACTAATTTGACCATAAAAATGGCAAGAAAATGCACACTTCAAGGAGTTCTTGACCTGGCTCACGGAGTGGAATCAACTCTGCACTACGTGTTTTTAGTGACTCTATGGCGCAAGCTTTCGTAGCAGTTATATACTCTGAAAACATGTTCTCCTACTATAATCATGTACAATAACTAATTTGACCATAAAAATTGAAAGAAAATGCTGACTTCAAGGAGTTCTTGACCTGGCTCACGGAGTAGAATGTTCTCTGCACTTTGACTTTTCAGTGGCTCTATGGCGCAAGCTTCCTCGTATTTTTATGCTCTGCAAACATGTTCTCCAACAATATTCTCATGTCTAATAACTAATTTCACCATAAAAATTGCAAGAAAATGCTCACTTCAAGGAGTTCTTGACCTGGCTCACGGAGTGGAATCAACTCTGCACTGTGTTTTTAGTGACTCTATGGCGCAAGCTTCGTAGCAGTTATATACTCTGAAAACATGTTCTCCAACTATAATCATGTACAATAACTAATTTGACCATAAAAATGGAAAGAAAATGCTGATTTCATGGAGTTCATGACCTGGCTCACGGAGTAGAATGATCTCTGCACTTTGACTTTTTAACGACTCTATGGCGCAAGATTCCTAGCATTTTTATACTCTGAAAAATGTTCTCCAACTATATTCTCATGTCTGATAACTAATTTGACCATAAAAATGGCAAGAAAATGCTTACTTCAAGGAGTTCTTAACCTGGCTCACTGAGTAGAATCAGCTCTGCACTGTGAGTTTTTAGTGACTCTATGTTGCAAGCTTTGTAGCAGTTATATTCTGTAAAAACATGTTATCCAACAATATTAGCAAGTATAATAACTAATTTGGCCATAAAAATGGAAAGAAAATGCTCACTTCAAGGACTTCTTGACCTAGCTCAAGGAGTAGAATCAGCTCTGCACTTTGACTTTTTAGTGACTCTACGGCGCAAGTTTCCTAGCATTTTTATACTCTGAAAACATGTTCTACAACCATATTCTCATGTCTAATAACTAATTTGACCATAAAAATGGCAAGAAAATGCACACTTCAAGGAGTTCTTGACCTGGCTCACGGAGTGGAATCAACTCTGCACTACGTGTTTTTAGTGGCTCTATGGCGCAAGCTTTGTAGCAGTTATATACTCTGAAAACATGTTCTCCTACTATAATCATGTACAATAACTAATTTGACCATAAAAATTGAAAGAAAATGCTGACTTCAAGGAGTTCTTGACCTGGCTGACGGAGTAGAATGTTCTCTGCACTTTGACTTTTAAGTGGCTCTATGGCGCAATCTTCCTCGTATTTTTATGCTCTGCAAACATGTTCTCCAATAATATTCTCATGTCTAATAACTAATTTCACTATAAAAATTGAAAGAAAATGCTCACTTCAAGGAGTTCTTGACCTGGCTCACGGAGTGGAATCAACTCTGCACTGTGTTTTTAGTGACTCTATGGCGCAAGCTTCGTAGCAGTTATATACTCTGAAAACATGTTCTCCAACTATAATCATGTACAATAACTAATTTGACCATAAAAATGGAAAGAAAATGCTAATTTCATGGAGTTCATGACCTGGCTCACGGAGTAGAATGATCTCTGCACTTTGACTTTTTAACGACTCTATGGCGCAAGATTCCTAGCATTTTTATACTCTGAAAATGTTCTCCAACTATATTCTCATGTCTGATAACTAATTTGACCATAAAAATGGCAAGAAAATGCTTACTTCAAGGAGTTCTTAACCTGGCTCATCGAGTAGAATCAGCTCTGCACTGTGAGTTTTTAGTGACTCTATGGTGCAAGCTTTGTATCAGTTATATACAGTAAAAACATGTTATCCAACAATTGTAGCAGGTATAATAACTAATTTGGCCATTAAAATGGAAAGAAAATGCTCACTTCAAGGACTTCTTGACCTAGCTCAAGGAGTAGAATCAGCTCTGCACTTTGACTTTTTAGTGACTCTACGGCGCAAGTTTCCTAGCATTTTTATACTCTGAAAACATGTTCTACAACCATATTCTCATGTCTAATAACTAATTTGACCATAAAAATGGCAAGAAAATGCACACTTCAAGGAGTTCTTGACCTGGCTCACGGAGTGGAATCAACTCTGCACTACGTGTTTTTAGTGGCTCTATGGCGCAAGCTTTCGTAGCAGTTATATACTCTGAAAACATGTTCTCCTACTATAATCATGTACAATAACTAATTTGACCATAAAAATTGAAAGAAAATGCTGACTTCAAGGAGTTCTTGACCTGGCTGACGGAGTAGAATGTTCTCTGCACTTTGACTTTTCAGTGGCTCTATGGCGCAAGCTTCCTCGTATTTTTATGCTCTGCAAACATGTTCTCCAATAATATTCTCATGTCTAATAACTAATTTCACTATAAAAATTGCAAGAAAATGCTCACTTCAAGGAGTTCTTGACCTGGCTCACGGAGTGGAATCAACTCTGCACTGTGTTTTTAGTGACTCTATGGCGCAAGCTTCGTAGCAGTTATATACTCTGAAAACATGTTCTCCAACTATAATCATGTACAATAACTAATTTGACCATAAAAATGGAAAGAAAATGCTGATTTCATGGAGTTCATGACCTGGCTCACGGAGTAGAATGATCTCTGCACTTTGACTTTTTAACGACTCTATGGCGCAAGATTCCTAGCATTTTTATACTCTGAAAATGTTCTCCAACTATATTCTCATGTCTGATAACTAATTTGACCATAAAAATGGCAAGAAAATGCTTACTTCAAGGAGTTCTTAACCTGGCTCACCGAGTAGAATCAGCTCTGCACTGTGAGTTTTTAGTGACTCTATGTTGCAAGCTTTGTAGCAGTTATATACTGTAAAAACATGTTATCCAACAATATTAGCAAGTATAATAACTAATTTGGCCATAAAAATGGAAAGAAAATGCTCACTTCAAGGACTTCTTGACCTAGCTCAAGGAGTAGAATCAGCTCTGCACTTTGACTTTTTAGTGACTCTACGGCGCAAGTTTCCTAGCATTTTTATACTCTGAAAATATGTTCTACAACCATATTCTCATGTCTAATAACTAATTTGACCATAAAAATGGCAAGAAAATGCTCACTTCAAGGAGTTCTTGACCTGGCTCACGGAGTGGAATCAACTCTGCACTACGTGTTTTTAGTGACTCTATGGCGCAAGCTTTCGTAGCAGTTATATACTCTGAAAACATGTTCTCCTACTATAATCATGTACAATAACTAATTTGACCATAAAAATTGAAAGAAAATGCTGACTTCAAGGAGTTCTTGACCTGGCTGACGGAGTAGAATGTTCTCTGCACTTTGACTTTTCAGTGGCTCTATGGCGCAAGCTTCCTCGTATTTTTATGCTCTGCAAACATGTTCTCCAATAATATTCTCATGTCTAATAACTAATTTCACCTATAAAAATTGCAAGAAAATGCTCACTTCAAGGAGTTCTTGACCTGGCTCACGGAGTGGAATCAACTCTGCACTGTGTTTTTAGTGACTCTATGGCGCAAGCTTCGTAGCAGTTATATACTCTGAAAACATGTTCTCCAACTATAATCATGTACAATAACTAATTTGACCATAAAAATGGAAAGAAAATGCTGATTTCATGGAGTTCATGACCTGGCTCACGGAGTAGAATGATCTCTGCACTTTGACTTTTTAACGACTCTATGGCGCAAGATTCCTAGCATTTTTATACTCTGAAAATGTTCTCCAACTATATTCTCATGTCTGATAACTAATTTGACCATAAAAATGGCAAGAAAATGCTTACTTCAAGGAGTTCTTAACCTGGCTCATCGAGTAGAATCAGCTCTGCACTGTGAGTTTTTAGTGACTCTATGGTGCAAGCTTTGTAGCAGTTATATACTCTAAAAACATGTTATCCAACAATATTAGCAAGTATAATAACTAATTTGGCCATAAAAATGGAAAGAAAATGCTCACTTCAAGGACTTCTTGACCTAGCTCAAGGAGTAGAATCAGCTCTGCACTTTGACTTTTTAGTGACTCTACGGCGCAAGTTTCCTAGCATTTTTATACTCTGAAAACATGTTCTACAACCATATTCTCATGTCTAATAACTAATTTGACCATAAAAATGGCAAGAAAATGCACACTTCAAGGAGTTCTTGACCTGGCTCACGGAGTGGAATCAACTCTGCACTACGTGTTTTTAGTGACTCTATGGCGCAAGCTTTCGTAGCAGTTATATACTCTGAAAACATGTTCTCCTACTATAATCATGTACAATAACTAATTTGACCATAAAAATGGAAAGAAAATGCTGACTTCAAGGAGTTCTTGACCTGGCTGATGGAGTAGAATGTTCTCTGCGCTTTGACTTTTCAGTGGCTCTATGGCGCAAGCTTCCTTTTATTTTTATGCTCTGCAAACATGTTCTCCAACAATATTCTCATGTCTAATAACTAATTTCACCATAAAAATTGCAAGAAAATGCTCACTTCAAGGAGTTCTTGACCTGGCTCACGGAGTGGAATCAACTCTGCACTGTGTTTTTAGTGACTCTATGGCGCAAGCTTCGTAGCAGTTATATACTCTGAAAACATGTTCTCCAACTATAATCATGTACAATAACTAATTTGACCATAAAAATGGAAAGAAAATGCTGATTTCATGGAGTTCATGACCTGGCTCACGGAGTAGAATGATCTCTGCACTTTGACTTTTTAACGACTCTATGGCGCAAGATTCCTAGCATTTTTATACTCTGAAAATGTTCTCCAACTATATTCTCATGTCTGATAACTAATTTGACCATAAAAATGGCAAGAAAATGCTTACTTCAAGGAGTTCTTAACCTGGCTCACCGAGTAGAATCAGCTCTGCACTGTGAGTTTTTAGTGACTCTATGGTGCAAGCTTTGTAGCAGTTATATACTCTAAAAACATGTTATCCAACAATATTAGCAAGTATAATAACTAATTTGGCCATAAAAATGGAAAGAAAATGCTCACTTCAAGGACTTCTTGACCTAGCTCAAGGAGTAGAATCAGCTCTGCACTTTGACTTTTTAGTGACTCTACGGCGCAAGTTTCCTAGCATTTTTATACTCTGAAAACATGTTCTACAACCATATTCTCATGTCTAATAACTAATTTGACCATAAAAATGGCAAGAAAATGCACACTTCAAGGAGTTCTTGACCTGGCTCACGGAGTGGAATCAACTCTGCACTACGTATTTTTAGTGACTCTATGGCGCAAGCTTTGTAGTAGTTATATACTCTGAAAACATGTTCTCCTACTATAATCTTGTACAATAACTAATTTGACCATAAAAATGGAAAGAAAATGCTGACTTCAAGGAGTTCTTGACCTGGCTCACGGAGTAGAATGTTCTCTGCACTTTGACTTTTCAGTGGCTCTATGGCGCAAGCTTCCTCGTATTTTTATGCTCTGCAAACATGTTCTCCAACAATATTCTCATGTCTAATAACTAATTTCACTATAAAAATTGCAAGAAAATGCTCACTTCAAGGAGTTCTTGACCTGGCTCACGGAGTGGAATCAACTCTGCACTGTGTTTTTAGTGACTCTATGGCGCAAGCTTCGTAGCAGTTATATACTCTGAAAACATGTTCTCCAACTATAATCATGTACAATAACTAATTTGACCATAAAAATGGAAAGAAAATGCTGATTTCATGGAGTTCATGACCTGGCTCACGGAGTAGAATGATCTCTGCACTTTGACTTTTTAACGACTCTATGGCGCAAGATTCCTAGTATTTTTATACTCTGAAAAATGTTCTCCAACTATATTCTCATGTCTAGTAACTAATTTGACCATAAAAATGGCAAGAAAATGCTTACTTCAAGGAGTTCTTAACCTGGCTCACCGAGTAGAATCAACTCTGCACTGTGAGTTTTTAGTGACTCTATGTTGCAAGCTTTGTAGCAGTTATATACTGTAAAAACATGTTATCCAACAATATTAGCAAGTATAATAACTAATTTGGCCATAAAAATGGAAAGAAAATGCTCACTTCAAGGACTTCTTGACCTAGCTCACGGAGTAGAATCAGCTCTGAACTTTGACTTTTTAGTGACTCTATGGCGCAAGTTTCCTAGCATTTTTATACTCTGAAAACATGTTCTACAACCATATTCTCATGTCTAATAACTAATTTGACCATAAAAATGGCAAGAAAATGCTCACTTCAAGGAGTTCTTGACCTGGCTCACGGAGTGGAATCAACTCTGCACTACGTGTTTTTAGTGACTCTATGGCGCAAGCTTCGTAGCAGTTATATACTCTGAAAACATGTTCTCCTACTATAATCATGTACAATAACTAATTTGACCATAAAAATGGAAAGAAAATGCTGACTTCAAGGAGTTCTTGACCTGGCTCACGGAGTAGAATGATCTCTGCACTTTGACTTTTCAGTGGCTCTATGGCGCAAGCTTCCTCGTATTTTTATGCTCTGCAAACATGTTCTCCAACAATAGTCTCATGTCTAATAACTAATTTCACCATAAAAATTGCAAGAAAATGCTCACTTCAAGGAGTTCTTGACCTGGCTCACGGAGTGGAATCAACTCTGCACTGTGTTTTTAGTGACTCTATGGCGCAAGCTTCGTAGCAGTTATATACTCTGAAAACATGTTCTCCAACTATAATCATGTACAATAACTAATTTGACCATAAAAATGGAAAGAAAATGCTGATTTCATGGAGTTCATGACCTGGCTCACGGAGTAGAATGATCTCTGCACTTTGACTTTTTAACGACTCTATGGCGCAAGATTCCTAGCATTTTTATACTCTGAAAACATGTTCTCCAACTATATTCTCATGTCTAATAACTAATTTGACCATAAAAATGGCAAGAAAATGCTTACTTCAAGGAGTTCTTAACCTGGCTCACCGAGTAGAATCATCTCTGCACTGTGAGTTTTTAGTGACTCTATGGTGCAAGCTTTGTAGCAGTTATATACTCTAAAAACATGTTATCCAACAATATTAGCAAGTATAATAACTAATTTGGCCATAAAAATGGAAAGAAAATGCTCACATTAAGGACTTCTTGACCTAGCTCACGGAGTAGAATCAGCTCTGCACTTTGACTTTTTAGTGACTCTACAGCGCAAGTTTCCTAGCATTTTTATACTCTGAAAACATGTTCTACAACCATATTCTCATGTCTAATAACTAATATGACCATAAAAATGGCAAGAAAATGCACACTTCAAGGAGTTCTTGACCTGGCTCACGGAGTGGAATCAACTCTGCACTACGTGTTTTTAGTGGCTCTATGGCGCAAGCTTTGTAGCAGTTATATACTCTGAAAACATGTTCTCCTACTATAATCATGTACAATAACTAATTTGACCATAAAAATTGAAAGAAAATGCTGACTTCAAGGAGTTCTTGACCTGGCTGACGGAGTAGAATGTTCTCTGCACTTTGACTTTTCAGTGGCTCTATGGCGCAAGCTTCCTCGTATTTTTATGCTCTGCAAACATGTTCTCCAATAATATTCTCATGTCTAATAACTAATTTCACTATAAAAATTGAAAGAAAATGCTCACTTCAAGGAGTTCTTGACCTGGCTCACGGAGTGGAATCAACTCTGCACTGTGTTTTTAGTGACTCTATGGCGCAAGCTTCGTAGCAGTTATATACTCTGAAAACATGTTCTCCAACTATATTATCATGTACAATAACTAATTTGCCATAAAAATGGAAAGAAAATGCTGACTTTCAAGGAGTTCTTGACCTGGCTCACGGAGTAGAATCAACTCTGCACTGTGTGTTTTTAGTGACTCTATGGCACAAGCTTCGTAGCAGTTATATACTCTAAAACATGTTCTCCAACTATAATCATGTACAATAACTAATTTGTCCATATAAATGGAAAGAAAATGCTGACTTCAAGGAGTTCTTGACCTGGCTCACGGAGTAGAATGATCTCTGCACTTTGACTTTTAGTGCTCTATGGCGCAAGCTTCCTCGTATTTTTATGCTCTGAAAACATGTTCTACAACAATATTCTCATGTCTAATAACTAATTTGACCATAAAAATGCAAGAAAATGCTCACTTCAAGGAGTTCTTGACCTGGCTCACCGAGTAGAATCAACTCTGCACTGTGAGTTTTTAGTGACTCTATGGCGCAAGCTTTGTAGCAGTTATATACTCTGAAAACATGTTCTCCTACTATAATCATGTACAATAACTAATTTGACCATAAAAATTGAAAGAAAATGCTGACTTCAAGGAGTTCTTGACCTGGCTGACGGAGTAGAATGTTCTCTGCACTTTGACTTTTCAGTGGCTCTATGGCGCAAGCTTCCTCGTATTTTTATGCTCTGCAAACATGTTCTCCAATAATATTCTCATGTCTAATAACTAATTTCACTATAAAAATTGAAAGAAAATGCTCACTTCAAGGAGTTCTTGACCTGGCTCACGGAGTGGAATCAACTCTGCACTGTGTTTTTAGTGACTCTATGGCGCAAGCTTCGTAGCAGTTATATACTCTGAAAACATGTTCTCCAACTATAATCATGTACAATAACTAATTTGACCATAAAAATGGAAAGAAAATGCTGATTTCATGGAGTTCATGACCTGGCTCACGGAGTAGAATGATCTCTGCACTTTGACTTTTTAACGACTCTATGGCGCAAGA
Organism: Pogostemon cablin; assembly: GCA_023678885.1. Classification (NCBI taxonomy): domain Eukaryota; kingdom Viridiplantae; phylum Streptophyta; class Magnoliopsida; order Lamiales; family Lamiaceae; genus Pogostemon; species Pogostemon cablin. Next base: position 26,075,555 of record CM042963.1, read on the forward strand.
TTCCTAGTATTTTTATACTCTGAAAAATGTTCTCCAACTATATTCTCATGTCTGATAACTAATTTGACCATAAAAATGGCAAGAAAATGCTTACTTCAAGGAGTTCTTAACCTGGCTCACCGAGTAGAATCAGCTCTGCACTGTGAGTTTTTAGTGACTCTATGTTGCAAGCTTTGTAGCAGTTATATACTGTAAAAACATGTTATCCAACAATATTAGCAAGTATAATAACTAATTTGGCCATAAAAATGGAAAGAAAATGCTCACTTCAAGGACTTCTTGACCTAGCTCAAGGAGTAGAATCAGCTCTGCACTTTGACTTTTTAGTGACTCTACGGCGCAAGTTTCCTAGCATTTTTATACTCTGAAAACATGTTCTACAACCATATTCTCATGTCTAATAACTAATTTGACCATAAAAATGGCAAGAAAATGCACACTTCAAGGAGTTCTTGACCTGGCTCACGGAGTGGAATCAACTCTGCACTACGTGTTTTTAGTGGCTCTATGGCGCAAGCTTTGTAGCAGTTATATACTCTGAAAACATGTTCTCCTACTATAATCATGTACAATAACTAATTTGACCATAAAAATTGAAAGAAAATGCTGACTTCAAGGAGTTCTTGACCTGGCTGACGGAGTAGAATGTTCTCTGCACTTTGACTTTTCAGTGGCTCTATGGCGCAAGCTTCCTCGTATTTTTATGCTCTGCAAACATGTTCTCCAATAATATTCTCATGTCTAATAACTAATTTCACTATAAAAATTGAAAGAAAATGCTCACTTCAAGGAGTTCTTGACCTGGCTCACGGAGTGGAATCAACTCTGCACTGTGTTTTTAGTGACTCTATGGCGCAAGCTTCGTAGCAGTTATATACTCTGAAAACATGTTCTCCAACTATAATCATGTACAATAACTAATTTGACCATAAAAATGGAAAGAAAATGCTGATTTCATGGAGTTCATGACCTGGCTCACGGAGTAGAATGATCTCTGCACTTTGACTTTTTAACGACTCTATGGCGCAAGATTCCTAGCATTTTTATACTCTGAAAATGTTCTCCAACTATATTCTCATGTCTGATAACTAATTTGACCATAAAAATGGCAAGAAAATGCTTACTTCAAGGAGTTCTTAACCTGGCTCACCGAGTAGAATCAGCTCTGCACTGTTAGTTTTTAGTGACTCTATGTTGCAAGCTTTGTAGCAGTTATATACTGTAAAAACATGTTATCCAACAATATTAGCAAGTATAATAACTAATTTGGCCATAAAAATGGAAAGAAAATGCTCACTTCAAGGACTTCTTGACCTAGCTCAAGGAGTAGAATCAGCTCTGCACTTTGACTTTTTAGTGACTCTACGGCGCAAGTTTCCTAGCATTTTTATACTCTGAAAACATGTTCTACAACCATATTCTCATGTCTAATAACTAATTTGACCATAAAAATGGCAAGAAAATGCACACTTCAAGGAGTTCTTGACCTGGCTCACGGAGTGGAATCAACTCTGCACTACGTGTTTTTAGTGGCTCTATGGCGCAAGCTTTGTAGCAGTTATATACTCTGAAAACATGTTCTCCTACTATAATCATGTACAATAACTAATTTGACCATAAAAATTGAAAGAAAATGCTGACTTCAAGGAGTTCTTGACCTGGCTGACGGAGTAGAATGTTCTCTGCACTTTGACTTTTCAGTGGCTCTATGGCGCAATCTTCCTCGTATTTTTATGCTCTGCAAACATGTTCTCCAACAATATTCTCATGTCTAATAACTAATTTCACTATAAAAATTGAAAGAAAATGCTCACTTCAAGGAGTTCTTGACCTGGCTCACGGAGTGGAATCAACTCTGCACTGTGTTTTTAGTGACTCTATGGCGCAAGCTTCGTAGCAGTTATACACTCTGAAAACATGTTCTCCAACTATAATCATGTACAATAACTAATTTGACCATAAAAATGGAAAGAAAATGCTGATTTCATGGAGTTCATGACCTGGCTCACGGAGTAGAATGATCTCTGCACTTTGACTTTTTAACGACTCTATGGCGCAAGATTCCTAGTATTTTTATACTCTGAAAAATGTTCTCCAACTATATTCTCATGTCTGATAACTAATTTGACCATAAAAATGGCAAGAAAATGCTTACTTCAAGGAGTTCTTAACCTGGCTCACCGAGTAGAATCAGCTCTGCACTGTGAGTTTTTAGTGACTCTATGTTGCAAGCTTTGTAGCAGTTATATACAGTAAAAACATGTTATCCAACAATATTAGCAAGTATAATAACTAATTTGGCCATAAAAATTGAAAGAAAATGCTCACTTCAAGGACTTCTTGACCTAGCTCAAGGAGTAGAATCAGCTCTGCACTTTGACTTTTTAGTGACTCTACGGCGCAAGTTTCCTAGCATTTTTATACTCTGAAAACATGTTCTACAACCATATTCTCATGTCTAATAACTAATTTGACCATAAAAATGGCAAGAAAATGCACACTTCAAGGAGTTCTTGACCTGGCTCACGGAGTGGAATCAACTCTGCACTACGTGTTTTTAGTGGCTCTATGGCGCAAGCTTTGTAGCAGTTATATACTCTGAAAACATGTTCTCCTACTATAATCATGTACAATAACTAATTTGACCATAAAAATTGAAAGAAAATGCTGACTTCAAGGAGTTCTTGACCTGGCTGACGGAGTAGAATATTCTCTGCACTTTGACTTTTCAGTGGCTCTATGGCGCAATCTTCCTCATATTTTTATGCTCTGTAAACATGTTCTCCAACAATATTCTCATGTCCAATAACTAATTTCACTATAAAAATTGAAAGAAAATGCTCACTTCAAGGAGTTCTTGACCTGGCTCACGGAGTGGAATCAACTCTGCACTGTGTTTTTAGTGACTCTATGGCACAAGCTTCGTAGCAGTTATATACTCTGAAAACATGTTCTCCAACTATAATCATGTACAATAATTAATTTGACCATATAAATGGAAAGAAAATGCTGATTTCATGGAGTTCATGACCTAGCTCACGGAGTAGAATGATCTCTGCACTTTGACTTTTTAATGACTCTATGGCGCAAGATTCCTAGCATTTTTATACTCTGAAAATGTTCTCCAACTATATTCTCATGTCTGATAACTAATTTGACCATAAAAATGGCGAGAAAATGCTTACTTCAAGGAGTTCTTAACCTGGCTCACCGAGTAGAATCAGCTCTGCACTGTGAGTTTTTAGTGACTCTATGTTGCAAGCTTTGTAGCAGTTATATACTGTAAAAACATGTTATCCAACAATATTAGCAAGTATAATAACTAATTTGGCCATAAAAATGGAAAGAAAATGCTCACTTCAAGGACTTCTTGACCTAGCTCAAGGAGTAGAATCAGCTCTGGACTTTGACTTTTTAGTGACTCTACGGCGCAAGTTTCCTAGCATTTTTATACTCTGAAAACATGTTCTTCAACCATATTCTCATGTCTAATAACTAATTTGACCATAAAAATGGCAAGAAAATGCACACTTCAAGGAGTTCTTGACCTGGCTCACGGAGTGGAATCAACTCTGCACTACGTGTTTTTAGTGGCTCTATGGCGCAAGCTTTGTAGCAGTTATATACTCTGAAAACATGTTCTCCTACTATAATCATGTACAATAACTAATTTGACCATAAAAATTGAAAGAAAATGCTGACTTCAAGGAGTTCTTGACCTGGCTGACGGAGTAGAATGTTCTCTGCACTTTGACTTTTCAGTGGCTCTATGGCGCAAGCTTCCTCGTATTTTTATGCTCTGCAAACATGTTCTCCAATAATATTCTCATGTCTAATAACTAATTTCACTATAAAAATTGAAAGAAAATGCTCACTTCAAGGAGTTCTTGACCTGGCTCACGGAGTGGAATCAACTCTGCACTGTGTTTTTAGTGACTCTATGGCGCAAGCTTCGTAGCAGTTATATACTCTGAAAACATGTTCTCCAACTATAATCATGTACAATAACTAATTTGACCAATAAAATGGAAAGAAAATGCCAATTTCATGGAGTTCATGACCTGGCTCACGGAGTAGAATGATCTCTGCACTTTGACTTTTTAACGATTCTATGGCGCAAGATTCCTAGCATTTTTATACTCTGAAAATGTTCTCCAACTATATTCTCATGTCTGATAACTAATTTGACCATAAAAATGGCAAGAAAATGCTTACTTCAAGGAGTTCTTAACCTGGCTCACCGAGTAGAATCAGCTCTGCACTGTTAGTTTTTAGTGACTCTATGTTGCAAGCTTTGTAGCAGTTATATACTGTAAAAACATGTTATCCAACAATATTAGCAAGTATAATAACTAATTTGGCCATAATAATGGAAAGAAAATGCTCACTTCAAGGACTTCTTGACCTAGCTTAAGGAGTAGAATCAGCTCTGCACTTTGACTTTTTAGTGACTCTACGGCGCAAGTTTCTTAGCATTTTTATACTCTGAAAACATGATCTCCAACCATATTCTCATGTCTAATAACTAATTTGACCATAAAAATGGCAAGAAAATGCACACTTCAAGGAGTTCTTGACCTGGCTCACGGAGTGGAATCAACTCTGCACTACGTATTTTTAGTGACTCTATGGCGCAAGCTTTGTAGCAGTTATATACTCTGAAAACATGTTCTCCTACTATAATCATGTACAATAACTAATTTGACCATAAAAATGGAAAGAAAATGCTGACTTCAATGAGTTCTTGACCTGGCTGATGGAGTAGAATGTTCTCTGCGCTTTGACTTTTCAGTGGCTCTATGGCGCAAGCTTCCTTTTATTTTTATGCTCTGCAAACATGTTCTCCAATAATATTCTCATGTCTAATAACTAATTTCACTATAAAAATTGAAAGAAAATGCTCACTTCAAGGAGTTCTTGACCTGGCTCACGGAGTGGAATCAACTCTGCACTGTGTTTTTAGTGACTCTATGGCGCAAGCTTCGTAGCAGTTATATACTCTGAAAACATGTTCTCCAACTATAATCATGTACAATAATTAATTTGACCATAAAAATGGAAAGAAAATGCTGATTACATGGAGTTCATGACCTAGCTCACGGAGTAGAATGATCTCTGCACTTTGACTTTTTAATGACTCTATGGCGCAAGATTCCTAGTATTTTTATACTCTGAAAATGTTCTCCAACTATATTCTCATGTCTGATAACTAATTTGACCATAAAAATGGCAAGAAAATGCTTACTTCAAGGAGTTCTTAACCTGGCTCATCGAGTAGAATCAGCTCTGCACTGTGAGTTTTTAGTGACTCTATGTTGCAGGCTTTGTAGCAGTTATATACTGTAAAAACATGTTATCCAACAATATTAGCAAGTATAATAACTAATTTGGCCATAAAAATGGAAAGAAAATGCTCACTTCAAGGACTTCTTGACATAGCTCAAGGAGTAGAATCAGCTCTGCACTTTGACTTTTTAGTGACTCTACGGCGCAAGTTTTCTAACATTTTTATACTCTGAAAACATGTTCTACAACCATATTCTCATGTCTAATAACTAATTTGACCATAAAAATGGCAAGAAAATGCACACTTCAAGGAGTTCTTGACCTGGCTCATGGAGTGGAATCAACTCTGCACTACGTGTTTTTAGTGGCTCTATGGCGCAAGCTTTGTAGCAGTTATATACTCTGAAAACATGTTCTCCTACTATAATCATGTAAAATAACTAATTTGACCATAAAAATTGAAAGAAAATGCTGACTTCAAGGAGTTCTTGACATGGCTGACGGAGTAGAATGTTCTCTGCACTTTGACTTTTCAGTGGCTCTATGGCGCAAGCTTCCTCGTATTTTTATGCTCTGCAAACATGTTCTCCAATAATATTCTCATGTCTAATAACTAATTTCACTATAAAAATTGAAAGAAAATGCTCACTTCAAGGAGTTCTTGACCTGGCTCACGGAGTGGAATCAACTCTGCACTGTGTTTTTAGTGACTCTATGGCGCAAGCTTCGTAGCAGTTATATACTCTGAAAACATGTTCTCCAACTATAATCATGTACAATAACTAATTTGACCATAAAAATGGAAAGAAAATGCTAATTTCATGGAGTTCATGACCTGGCTCACGGAGTAGAATGATCTCTGCACTTTGACTTTTTAACGACTCTATGGCGCAAGATTCCTAGCATTTTTATACTCTGAAAATGTTCTCCAACTATATTCTCATGTCTGATAACTAATTTGACCATAAAAATGGCAAGAAAATGCTTACTTCAAGGAGTTCTTAACCTGGCTCACCGAGTAGAATCAGCTCTGCACTGTGAGTTTTTAGTGACTCTATGTTGCAAGCTTTGTAGCAGTTATATACTGTAAAAACATGTTATCCAACAATATTAGCAAGTATAATAACTAATTTGGCCATAAAAATGGAAAGAAAATGCTCACTTCAAGGACTTCTTGACCTAGCTCAAGGAGTAGAATCAGCTCTGCACTTTGACTTTTTAGTGACTCTACGGCGCAAGTTTCCTAGCATTTTTATACTCTGAAAACATGTTCTACAACCATATTCTCATGTCTAATAACTAATTTGACCATAAAAATGGCAAGAAAATGCACACTTCAAGGAGTTCTTGACCTGGCTCACGGAGTGGAATCAACTCTGCACTACGTGTTTTTAGTGGCTCTATGGCGCAAGCTTTGTAGCAGTTATATACTCTGAAAACATGTTCTCCTACTATAATCATGTACAATAACTAATTTGACCATAAAAATTGAAAGAAAATGCTGACTTCAAGGAGTTCTTGACCTGGCTGACGGAGTAGAATGTTCTCTGCACTTTGACTTTTCAGTGGCTCTATGGCGCAAGCTTCCTCGTATTTTTATGCTCTGCAAACATGTTCTCCAATAATATTCTCATGTCTAATAACTAATTTCACTATAAAAATTGAAAGAAAATGCTCACTTCAAGGAGTTCTTGACCTGGCTCACGGAGTGGAATCAACTCTGCACTGTGTTTTTAGTGACTCTATGGCGCAAGCTTCGTAGCAGTTATATACTCTGAAAACATGTTCTCCAACTATAATCATGTACAATAACTAATTTGACCATAAAAATGGAAAGAAAATGCTGATTTCATGGAGTTCATGACCTGGCTCACGGAGTAGAATGATCTCTGCACTTTGACTTTTTAACGACTCTATGGCGCAAGATTCCTAGCATTTTTATACTCTGAAAAATGTTCTCCAACTATATTCTCATGTCTGATAACTAATTTGACCATAAAAATGGCAAGAAAATGCTTACTTCAAGGAGTTCTTAACCTGGCTCACCGAGTAGAATCAGCTCTGCACTGTGAGTTTTTAGTGACTCTATGGTGCAAGCTTTGTAGCAGTTATATACTCTAAAAACATGTTATCCAACAATATTAGCAAGTATAATAACTAATTTGGCCATAAAAATGGAAAGAAAATGCTCACTTCAAGGACTTCTTGACCTAGCTCAAGGAGTAGAATCAGCTCTGCACTTTGACTTTTTAGTGACTCTACGGCGCAAGTTTCCTAGCATTTTTATACTCTGAAAACATGTTCTACAACCATATTCTCATGTCTAATAACTAATTTGACCATAAAAATGGCAAGAAAATGCACACTTCAAGGAGTTCTTGACCTGGCTCACGGAGTGGAATCAACTCTGCACTACGTGTTTTTAGTGGCTCTATGGCGCAAGCTTTGTAGCAGTTATATACTCTGAAAACATGTTCTCCTACTATAATCATGTACAATAACTAATTTGACCATAAAAATTGAAAGAAAATGCTGACTTCAAGGAGTTCTTGACCTGGCTGACGGAGTAGAATGTTCTCTGCACTTTGACTTTTCAGTGGCTCTATGGCGCAAGCTTCCTCGTATTTTTATGCTCTGCAAACATGTTCTCCAATAATATTCTCATGTCTAATAACTAATTTCACTATAAAAATTGAAAGAAAATGCTCACTTCAAGGAGTTCTTGACCTGGCTCACGGAGTGGAATCAACTCTGCACTGTGTTTTTAGTGACTCTATGGCGCAAGCTTCGTAGCAGTTATATACTCTGAAAACATGTTCTCCAACTATAATCATGTACAATAACTAATTTGACCATAAAAATGGAAAGAAAATGCTGATTTCATGGAGTTCATGACCTGGCTCACGGAGTAGAATGATCTCTGCACTTTGACTTTTTAACGACTCTATGGCGCAAGATTCCTAGCATTTTTATACTCTGAAAAATGTTCTCCAACTATATTCTCATGTCTGATAACTAATTTGACCATAAAAATGGCAAGAAAATGCTTACTTCAAGGAGTTCTTAACCTGGCTCACCGAGTAGAATCAGCTCTGCACTGTGAGTTTTTAGTGACTCTATGTTGCAAGCTTTGTAGCAGTTATATACTGTAAAAACATGTTATCCAACAATATTAGCAAGTATAATAACTAATTTGGCCATAAAAATGGAAAGAAAATGCTCACTTCAAGGACTTCTTGACCTAGCTCAAGGAGTAGAATCAGCTCTGCACTTTGACTTTTTAGTGACTCTACGGCGCAAGTTTCCTAGCATTTTTATACTCTGAAAACATGTTCTACAACCATATTCTCATGTCTAATAACTAATTTGACCATAAAAATGGCAAGAAAATGCACACTTCAAGGAGTTCTTGACCTGGCTCACGGAGTGGAATCAACTCTGCACTACGTGTTTTTAGTGGCTCTATGGCGCAAGCTTTGTAGCAGTTATATACTCTGAAAACATGTTCTCCTACTATAATCATGTACAATAACTAATTTGACCATAAAAATTGAAAGAAAATGCTGACTTCAAGGAGTTCTTGACCTGGCTGACGGAGTAGAATGTTCTCTGCACTTTGACTTTTCAGTGGCTCTATGGCGCAAGCTTCCTCGTATTTTTATGCTCTGCAAACATGTTCTCCAATAATATTCTCATGTCTAATAACTAATTTCACTATAAAAATTGAAAGAAAATGCTCACTTCAAGGAGTTCTTGACCTGGCTCACGGAGTGGAATCAACTCTGCACTGTGTTTTTAGTGACTCTATGGCGCAAGCTTCGTAGCAGTTATATACTCTGAAAACATGTTCTCCAACTATAATCATGTACAATAACTAATTTGACCATAAAAATGGAAAGAAAATGCTGATTTCATGGAGTTCATGACCTGGCTCACGGAGTAGAATGATCTCTGCACTTTGACTTTTTAACGACTCTATGGCGCAAGATTCCTAGCATTTTTATACTCTGAAAAATGTTCTCCAACTATATTCTCATGTCTGATAACTAATTTGACCATAAAAATGGCAAGAAAATGCTTACTTCAAGGAGTTCTTAACCTGGCTCACCGAGTAGAATCAGCTCTGCACTGTGAGTTTTTAGTGACTCTATGTTGCAAGCTTTGTAGCAGTTATATACTGTAAAAACATGTTATCCAACAATATTAGCAAGTATAATAACTAATTTGGCCATAAAAATGGAAAGAAAATGCTCACTTCAAGGACTTCTTGACCTAGCTCAAGGAGTAGAATCAGCTCTGCACTTTGACTTTTTAGTGACTCTACGGCGCAAGTTTCCTAGCATTTTTATACTCTGAAAACATGTTCTACAACCATATTCTCATGTCTAATAACTAATTTGACCATAAAAATGGCAAGAAAATGCACACTTCAAGGAGTTCTTGACCTGGCTCACGGAGTGGAATCAACTCTGCACTACGTGTTTTTAGTGGCTCTATGGCGCAAGCTTTGTAGCAGTTATATACTCTGAAAACATGTTCTCCTACTATAATCATGTACAATAACTAATTTGACTATAAAAATGAAAGAAAATGCTGACTTCAAAGAGTTCTTGACCTGGCTGACGGAGTAGAATGTTCTCTGCACTTTGACTTTTCAGTGGCTCTATGGCGCAAGCTTCCTCGTATTTTTATGCTCTGCAAACATGTTCTCCAATAATATTCTCATGTCTAATAACTAATTTCACTATAAAAATTGAAAGAAAATGCTCACTTCAAGGAGTTCTTGACCTGGCTCACGGAGTGGAATCAACTCTGCACTGTGTTTTTAGTGACTCTATGGCGCAAGCTTCGTAGCAGTTATATACTCTGAAAACATGTTCTCCAACTATAATCATGTACAATAACTAATTTGACCATAAAAATGGAAAGAAAATGCTGATTTCATGGAGTTCATGACCTGGCTCACGGAGTAGAATGATCTCTGCACTTTGACTTTTTAACGACTCTATGGCGCAAGATTCCTAGCATTTTTATACTCTGAAAATGTTCTCCAACTATATTCTCATGTCTGATAACTAATTTGACCATAAAAATGGCAAGAAAATGCTTACTTCAAGGAGTTCTTAACCTGGCTCATCGAGTAGAATCAGCTCTGCACTGTGAGTTTTTAGTGACTCTATGGTGCAAGCTTTGTATCAGGTATATACTCTAAAAACATGTTATCCAACAATATTAGCAAGTATAATAACTAATTTGGCCATAAAAATGGAAAGAAAATGCTCACTTCAAGGACTTCTTGACCTAGCTCAAGGAGTAGAATCAGCTCTGCACTTTGACTTTTTAGTGACTCTACGGCGCAAGTTTCCTAGCATTTTTATACTCTGAAAACATGTTCTACAACCATATTCTCATGTCTAATAACTAATTTGACCATAAAAATGGCAAGAAAATGCATACTTCAAGGAGTTCTTGACCTGGCTCACGGAGTGGAATCAACTCTGCACTACGTGTTTTTAGTGGCTCTATGGCGCAAGCTTTGTAGCAGTTATATACTCTGAAAACATGTTCTCCTACTATAATCATGTACAATAACTAATTTGACCATAAAAATTGAAAGAAAATGCTGACTTCAAGGAGTTCTTGACCTGGCTGACGGAGTAGAATGTTCTCTGCACTTTGACTTTTCAGTGGCTCTATGGCGCAAGCTTCCTCGTATTTTTATGCTCTGCAAACATGTTCTCCAATAATATTCTCATGTCTAATAACTAATTTCACTATAAAAATTGAAAGAAAATGCTCACTTCAAGGAGTTCTTGACCTGGCTCACGGAGTGGAATCAACTCTGCACTGTGTTTTTAGTGACTCTATGGCGCAAGCTTCGTAGCAGTTATATACTCTGAAAACATGTTCTCCAACTATAATCATGTACAATAACTAATTTGACCATAAAAATGGAAAGAAAATGCTAATTTCATGGAGTTCATGACCTGGCTCACGGAGTAGAATGATCTCTGCACTTTGACTTTTTAACGACTCTATGGCGCAAGATTCCTAGCATTTTTATACTCTGAAAATGTTCTCCAACTATATTCTCATGTCTGATAACTAATTTGACCATAAAAATGGCAAGAAAATGCTTACTTCAAGGAGTTCTTAACCTGGCTCACCGAGTAGAATCAGCTCTGCACTGTGAGTTTTTAGTGACTCTATGTTGCAAGCTTTGTAGCAGTTATATACTGTAAAAACATGTTATCCAACAATATTAGCAAGTATAATAACTAATTTGGCCATAAAAATGGAAAGAAAATGCTCACTTCAAGGACTTCTTGACCTAGCTCAAGGAGTAGAATCAGCTCTGCACTTTGACTTTTTAGTGACTCTACGGCGCAAGTTTCCTAGCATTTTTATACTCTGAAAACATGTTCTACAACCATATTCTCATGTCTAATAACTAATTTGACCATAAAAATGGCAAGAAAATGCACACTTCAAGGAGTTCTTGACCTGGCTCACGGAGTGGAATCAACTCTGCACTACGTGTTTTTAGTGGCTCTATGGCGCAAGCTTTGTAGCAGTTATATACTCTGAAAACATGTTCTCCTACTATAATCATGTACAATAACTAATTTGACCATAAAAATTGAAAGAAAATGCTGACTTCAAGGAGTTCTTGACCTGGCTGACGGAGTAGAATGTTCTCTGCACTTTGACTTTTCAGTGGCTCTATGGCGCAAGCTTCCTCGTATTTTTATGCTCTGCAAACATGTTCTCCAATAATATTCTCATGTCTAATAACTAATTTCACTATAAAAATTGAAAGAAAATGCTCACTTCAAGGAGTTCTTGACCTGGCTCACGGAGTGGAATCAACTCTGCACTGTGTTTTTAGTGACTCTATGGCGCAAGCTTCGTAGCAGTTATATACTCTGAAAACATGTTCTCCAACTATAATCATGTACAATAACTAATTTGACCATAAAAATGGAAAGAAAATGCTAATTTCATGGAGTTCATGACCTGGCTCACGGAGTAGAATGATCTCTGCACTTTGACTTTTTAACGACTCTATGGCGCAAGATTCCTAGCATTTTTATACTCTGAAAATGTTCTCCAACTATATTCTCATGTCTGATAACTAATTTGACCATAAAAATGGCAAGAAAATGCTTACTTCAAGGAGTTCTTAACCTGGCTCATCGAGTAGAATCAGCTCTGCACTGTGAGTTTTTAGTGACTCTATGGTGCAAGCTTTGTATCAGGTATATACTCTAAAAACATGTTATCCAACAATTGTAGCAGGTATAATAACTAATTTGGCCATTAAAATGGAAAGAAAATGCTCACTTCAAGGACTTCTTGACCTAGCTCAAGGAGTAGAATCAGCTATGAACTTTGACTTTTTAGTGACTCTACGGCGCAAGTTTCCTAGCATTTTTATACTCTGAAAACATGTTCTACAACCATATTCTCATGCCTAATAACTAATTTGACCATAAAATGGCAAGAAAATGCACACTTCAAGAAGTTCTTGACCTGGCTCACGGAGTGGAATCAACTCTGCACTACGTGTTTTTAGTGGCTCTATGGCGCAAGCTTTGTAGCAGTTATATACTCTGAAAACATGTTCTCCTACTATAATCATGTACAATAACTAATTTGACCATAAAAATTGAAAGAAAATGCTGACTTCAAGGAGTTCTTGACATGGCTGACGGAGTAGAATGTTCTCTGCACTTTGACTTTTCAGTGGCTCTATGGCGCAAGCTTCCTCGTATTTTTATGCTCTGCAAACATGTTCTCCAATAATATTCTCATGTCTAATAACTAATTTCACTATAAAAATTGAAAGAAAATGCTCACTTCAAGGAGTTCTTGACCTGGCTCACGGAGTGGAATCAACTCTGCACTGTGTTTTTAGTGACTCTATGGCGCAAGCTTCGTAGCAGTTATATACTCTGAAAACATGTTCTCCAACTATGATCATGTACAATAACTAATTTGACCATAAAAATAGAAAGAAAATGCTAATTTCATGGAGTTCATGACCTGGCTCACGGAGTAGAATGATCTCTGCACTTTGACTTTTTAACGACTCTATGGCGCAAGATTCCTAGCATTTTTATACTCTGAAAATGTTCTCCAACTATATTCTCATGTCTGATAACTAATTTGACCATAAAAATGGCAAGAAAATGCTTACTTCAAGAGTTCTTAACCTGGCTCACCGAGTAGAATCAGCTCTGCACTTTGAGTTTTTAGTGACTCTATGTTGCAGGCTTTGTAGCAGTTATATACTGTAAAAACATGTTATCCAACAATATTAGCAAGTATAATAACTAATTTGGCCATAAAAATGGAAAGAAAATGATCACTTCAAGGACTTCTTGACCTAGCTTAAGGAGTAGAATCAGCTCTGCACTTTGACTTTTTAGTGACTCTACGGCGCAAGTTTCCTAGCATTTTTATACTCTGAAAACATGTTCTACAACCATATTCTCATGTCTAATAACTAATTTGACCATAAAAATGGCAAGAAAATGCACACTTCAAGGAGTTCTTGACCTGGCTCACGGAGTGGAATCAACTCTGCACTACGTGTTTTTAGTGGCTCTATGGCGCAAGCTTTGTAGCAGTTATATACTCTGAAAACATGTTCTCCTACTATAATCATGTACAATAACTAATTTGACCATAAAAATTGAAAGAAAATGCTGACTTCAAGAGTTCTTGACCTGGCTGACGGAGTAGAATGTTCTCTGCACTTTGACTTTTCAGTGGCTCTATGGCGCAAGCTTCCTCGTATTTTTATGCTCTGCAAACATGTTCTCCAATAATATTCTCATGTCTAATAACTAATTTCACTATAAAAATTGAAAGAAAATGCTCACTTCAAGGAGTTCTTGACCTGGCTCACGGAGTGGAATCAACTCTGCACTGTGTTTTTAGTGACTCTATGGCGCAAGCTTCGTAGCAGTTATATACTCTGAAAACATGTTCTCCAACTATAATCATGTACAATAACTAATTTGACCATAAAAATGGAAAGAAAATGCTGATTTCATGGAGTTCATGACCTGGCTCACGGAGTAGAATGATCTCTGCACTTTGACTTTTTAATGACTCTATGGCGCAAGATTCCTAGTATTTTTATACTCTGAAAATGTTCTCCAACTATATTCTCATGTCTGATAACTAATTTGACCATAAAAATGGCAAGAAAATGCTTACTTCAAGGAGTTCTTAACCTGGCTCACCGAGTAGAATCAGCTCTGCACTGTGAGTTTTTAGTGACTCTATGTTGCAAGCTTTGTAGCAGTTATATACTGTAAAAACATGTTATCCAACAATATTAGCAAGTATAATAACTAATTTGGCCATAAAAATGGAAAGAAAATGCTCACTTCAAGGACTTCTTGACCTAGCTCAAGGAGTAGAATCAGCTCTGCACTTTGACTTTTTAGTGACTCTACGGCGCAAGTTTCCTAGCATTTTTATACTCTGAAAACATGATCTCCAACCATATTCTCATGTCTAATAACTAATTTGACCATAAAAATGGCAAGAAAATGCACACTTCAAGGAGTTCTTGACCTGGCTCACGGAGTGGAATCAACTCTGCACTACGTATTTTTAGTGACTCTATGGCGCAAGCTTTCGTAGCAGTTATATACTCTGAAAACATGTTCTCCTACTATAATCATGTACAATAACTAATTTGACCATAAAAATTGAAAGAAAATGCTGACTTCAAGGAGTTCTTGACCTGGCTGACGGAGTAGAATGTTCTCTGCACTTTGACTTTTCAGTGGCTCTATGGCGCAAGCTTCCTCGTATTTTTATGCTCTGCAAACATGTTCTCCAATAATATTCTCATGTCTAATAACTAATTTCACTATAAAAATTGAAAGAAAATGCTCACTTCAAGGAGTTCTTGACCTGGCTCACGGAGTGGAATCAACTCTGCACTGTGTTTTTAGTGACTCTATGGCGCAAGCTTCGTAGCAGTTATATACTCTGAAAACATGTTCTCCAACTATAATCATGTACAATAACTAATTTGACCATAAAAATGGAAAGAAAATGCTGATTTCATGGAGTTCATGACCTGGCTCACGGAGTAGAATGATCTCTGCACTTTGACTTTTTAACGACTCTATGGCGCAAGATTCCTAGCATTTTTATACTCTGAAAATGTTCTCCAACTATATTCTCATGTCTGATAACTAATTTGACCATAAAAATGGCAAGAAAATGCTTACTTCAAGGAGTTCTTAACCTGGCTCATCGAGTAGAATCAGCTCTGCACTGTGAGTTTTTAGTGACTCTATGGTGCAAGCTTTGTAGCAGTTATATACTCTAAAAACATGTTATCCAACAATATTAGCAAGTATAATAACTAATTTGGCCATAAAAATGGAAAGAAAATGCTCACTTCAAGGACTTCTTGACCTAGCTCAAGGAGTAGAATCAGCTCTGCACTTTGACTTTTTAGTGACTCTACGGCGCAAGTTTCCTAGCATTTTTATACTCTGAAAACATGTTCTACAACCATATTCTCATGTCTAATAACTAATTTGACCATAAAAATGGCAAGAAAATGCACACTTCAAGAGTTCTTGACCTGGCTCACGGAGTGGAATCAACTCTGCACTACGTGTTTTTAGTGGCTCTATGGCGCAAGCTTTGTAGCAGTTATATACTCTGAAAACATGTTCTCCTACTATAATCATGTACAATAACTAATTTGACCATAAAAATTGAAAGAAAATGCTGACTTCAAGGAGTTCTTGACCTGGCTGACGGAGTAGAATGTTCTCTGCACTTTGACTTTTCAGTGGCTCTATGGCGCAAGCTTCCTCGTATTTTTATGCTCTGCAAACATGTTCTCCAATAATATTCTCATGTCTAATAACTAATTTCACTATAAAAATTGAAAGAAAATGCTCACTTCAAGGAGTTCTTGACCTGGCTCACGGAGTGGAATCAACTCTGCACTGTGTTTTTAGTGACTCTATGGCGCAAGCTTCGTAGCAGTTATATACTCTGAAAACATGTTCTCCAACTATAATCATGTACAATAACTAATTTGACCATAAAAATAGGAAAGAAAATGCTAATTTCATGGAGTTCATGACCTGGCTCACGGAGTAGAATGATCTCTGCACTTTGACTTTTTAACGACTCTATGGCGCAAGATTCCTAGCATTTTTATACTCTGAAAATGTTCTCCAACTATATTCTCATGTCTGATAACTAATTTGACCATAAAAATGGCAAGAAAATGCTTACTTCAAGGAGTTCTTAACCTGGCTCACCGAGTAGAATCAGCTCTGCACTGTGAGTTTTTAGTGACTCTATGTTGCAAGCTTTGTAGCAGTTATATACTGTAAAAACATGTTATCCAACAATATTAGCAAGTATAATAACTAATTTGGCCATAAAAATGGAAAGAAAATGCTCACTTCAAGGACTTCTTGACCTAGCTCAAGGAGTAGAATCAGCTCTGCACTTTGACTTTTTAGTGACTCTACGGCGCAAGTTTCCTAGCATTTTTATACTCTGAAAACATGTTCTACAACCATATTCTCATGTCTAATAACTAATTTGACCATAAAAATGGCAAGAAAATGCACACTTCAAGGAGTTCTTGACCTGGCTCACGGAGTGGAATCAACTCTGCACTACGTGTTTTTAGTGGCTCTATGGCGCAAGCTTTGTAGCAGTTATATACTCTGAAAACATGTTCTCCTACTATAATCATGTACAATAACTAATTTGACCATAAAAATTGAAAGAAAATGCTGACTTCAAGGAGTTCTTGACCTGGCTGACGGAGTAGAATGTTCTCTGCACTTTGACTTTTCAGTGGCTCTATGGCGCAAGCTTCCTCGTATTTTTATGCTCTGCAAACATGTTCTCCAATAATATTCTCATGTCTAATAACTAATTTCACTATAAAAATTGAAAGAAAATGCTCACTTCAAGGAGTTCTTGACCTGGCTCACGGAGTGGAATCAACTCTGCACTGTGTTTTTAGTGACTCTATGGCGCAAGCTTCGTAGCAGTTATATACTCTGAAAACATGTTCTCCAACTATAATCATGTACAATAACTAATTTGACCATAAAAATGGAAAGAAAATGCTGATTTCATGGAGTTCATGACCTGGCTCACGGAGTAGAATGATCTCTGCACTTTGACTTTTTAATGACTCTATGGCGCAAGATTCCTAGTATTTTTATACTCTGAAAATGTTCTCCAACTATATTCTCATGTCTGATAACTAATTTGACCATAAAAATGGCAAGAAAATGCTTACTTCAAGGAGTTCTTAACCTGGCTCATCGAGTAGAATCAGCTCTGCACTGTGAGTTTTTAGTGACTCTATGGTGCAAGCTTTGTATCAGGTATATACTCTAAAAACATGTTATCCAACAATTGTAGCAGGTATAATAACTAATTTGGCCATTAAAATGGAAAGAAAATGCTCACTTCAAGGACTTCTTGACCTAGCTCAAGGAGTAGAATCAGCTCTGCACTTTGACTTTTTAGTGACTCTACGGCGCAAGTTTCCTAGCATTTTTATACTCTGAAAACATGTTCTACAACCATATTCTCATGCCTAATAACTAATTTGACCATAAAAATGGCAAGAAAATGCACACTTCAAGAGTTCTTGACCTGGCTCACGGAGTGGAATCAACTCTGCACTACGTGTTTTTAGTGGCTCTATGGCGCAAGCTTTGTAGCAGTTATATACTCTGAAAACATGTTCTCCTACTATAATCATGTACAATAACTAATTTGACCATAAAAATAGAAAGAAAATGCTGACTTCAAGGAGTTCTTGACCTGGCTGACGGAGTAGAATGTTCTCTGCACTTTGACTTTTCAGTGGCTCTATGGCGCAAGCTTCCTCGTATTTTTATGCTCTGCAAACATGTTCTCCAATAATATTCTCATGTCTAATAACTAATTTCACTATAAAAATTGCAAGAAAATGCTCACTTCAAGGAGTTCTTGACCTGGCTCACGGAGTGGAATCAACTCTGCACTGTGTTTTTAGTGACTCTATGGCGCAAGCTTCGTAGCAGTTATATACTCTGAAAACATGTTCTCCAACTATAATCATGTACAATAACTAATTTGACCATAAAAATGGAAAGAAAATGCTAATTTCATGGAGTTCATGACCTGGCTCACGGAGTAGAATGATCTCTGCACTTTGACTTTTTAACGACTCTATGGCGCAAGATTCCTAGCATTTTTATACTCTGAAAATGTTCTCCAACTATATTCTCATGTCTGATAACTAATTTGACCATAAAAATGGCAAGAAAATGCTTACTTCAAAGAGTTCTTAACCTGGTTCACCGAGTAGAATCAGCTCTGCACTGTGAGTTTTTAGTGACTCTATGTTGCAGGCTTTGTAGCAGTTATATACTGTAAAAACATGTTATCCAACAATATTAGCAAGTATAATAACTAATTTGGCCATAAAAATGGAAAGAAAATGCTCACTTCAAGGACTTCTTGACCTAGCTTAAGGAGTAGAATCAGCTCTGCACTTTGACTTTTTAGTGACTCTACGGCGCAAGTTTCCTAGCATTTTTATACTCTGAAAACATGTTCTACAACCATATTCTCATGTCTAATAACTAATTTGACCATAAAAATGGCAAGAAAATGCACACTTCAAGGAGTTCTTGACCTGGCTCACGGAGTGGAATCAACTATGCACTACGTGTTTTTAGTGGCTCTATGGCGCAAGCTTTGTAGCAGTTATATACTCTGAAAACATGTTCTCCTACTATAATCATGTACAATAACTAATTTGACCATAAAAATTGAAAGAAAATGCTGACTTCAAGGAGTTCTTGACCTGGCTGACGGAGTAGAATGTTCTCTGCACTTTGACTTTTCAGTGGCTCTATGGCGCAAGCTTCCTCGTATTTTTATGCTCTGCAAACATGTTCTCCAATAATATTCTCATGTCTAATAACTAATTTCACTATAAAAATTGAAAGAAAATGCTCACTTCAAGGAGTTCTTGACCTGGCTCACGGAGTGGAATCAACTTTGCACTGTGTTTTTAGTGACTCTATGGCGCAAGCTTCGTAGCAGTTATATACTCTGAAAACATGTTCTCCAACTATAATCATGTACAATAACTAATTTGACCATAAAAATGGAAAGAAAATGCTGATTTCATGGAGTTCATGACCTGGCTCACGGAGTAGAATGATCTCTGCACTTTGACTTTTTAATGACTCTATGGCGCAAGATTCCTAGTATTTTTATACTCTGAAAATGTTCTCCAACTATATTCTCATGTCTGATAACTAATTTGACCATAAAAATGGCAAGAAAATGCTTACTTCAAGGAGTTCTTAACCTGGCTCACCGAGTAGAATCAGTTCTGCACTGTGAGTTTTTAGTGAGTCTATGTTGCAAGCTTTGTAGCAGTTATATACTGTAAAAACATGTTATCCAACAATATTAGCAAGTATAATAACTAATTTGGCCATAATAATAGAAAGAAAATGCTCACTTCAAGGACTTCTTGACCTAGCTCAAGAAGTAGAATCAGCTCTGCACTTTGACTTTTTAGTGTCTCTACGGCGCAAGTTTCCTAGCATTTTTATACTCTGAAAACATGTTCCCCAACCATATTCTAATGTCTAATAACTAATTTGACCATAAAAATGGCAAGAAAATGCCCACTTCAAGGAGTTCTTGACCTGGCTCACGGAGTGGAATCAACTCTGCACTACGTATTTTTAGTGACTCTATGGCGCACAAGCTTTGTAGCAGTTATATACTATGAAAACATGTTCTCCTACTATAATCATGTACAATAACTAATTTGACCATAAAAATGGAAAGAAAATGCTGACTTCAAGGAGTTCTTGACCTGGCTGACGGAGTAGAATGTTCTCTGCACATTGACTTTTCAGTGGCTCTATGGCGCAAGCTTCCTCGTATTTTTATGCTCTGCAAACATGTTCTCCAATAATATTCTCATGTCTAATAACTAATTTCACCATAAAAATTGCAAGAAAATGCTCACTTCAACGAGTTCTTGATCTGGTTCACGGAGTGGAATCAACTCTGCACTGTGTTTTTAGTGACTCTATGGCGCAACCTTCATAGCAGTTATATACTCTGAAAACATGTTCTCCAACTATAATCATGTACAATAACTAATTTGACCATAAAAATAGAAAGAAAATGCTAATTTCATGGAGTTCATGACCTGGCTCACCGAGTAGAATGATCTCTGCACTTTGACTTTTTAATGACTCTATGGCGCAAGATTCCTAGTATTTTTATACTCTGAAAATGTTCTCCAACTATATTCTCATGTCTGATAACTAATTTGACCATAAATATGGCAAGAAAATGCTTACTTCAAGGAGTTCTTAACCTGGCTCATCGAGTAGAATCAGCTCTGCACTGTGAGTTTTTAGTGACTCTATGTTGCAGGCTTTGTAGCAGTTATATACTGTAAAAACATGTTATCCAACAATATTAGCAAGTATAATAACTAATTTGGCCATAAAAATGGAAAGAAAATGCTCACTTCAAGGACTTCTTGACCTAGCTTAAGGAGTAGAATCAGCTCTGCACTTTGACTTTTTAGTGACTCTACGGCGCAAGTTTCCTAGCATTTTTATACTCTGAAAACATGTTCTACAACCATATTCTCATGTCTAATAACTAATTTGACCATAAAAATGGCAAGAAAATGCACACTTCAAGGAGTTCTTGACCTGGCTCACGGAGTGGAATCAACTCTGCACTACGTGTTTTTAGTGGCTCTATGGCGCAAGATTTGTAGCAGTTATATACTCTGAAAACATGTTCTCCTATATAATCATGTACAATAACTAATTTGACATTAAAAATTGAAAGAAAATGTTGACTTCAAGGAGTTCTTGACCTGGCTGACGGAGTAGAATGTTCTCTGCACTTTGACTTTTCAGTGGCTCTATGGCGCAAGCTTCCTCGTATTTTTATGCTCTGCAAACATGTTCTCCAATAATATTCTCATGTCTAATAACTAATTTCACTATAAAAATTGAAAGAAAATGCTCACTTCAAGGAGTTCTTGACCTGGCTCACGGAGTGGAATCAACTCTGCACTGTGTTTTTAGTGACTCTATGGCGCAAGCTTCGTAGCAGTTATATACTCTGAAAACATGTTCTCCAACTATGATCATGTACAATAACTAATTTGACCATAAAAATAGAAAGAAAATGCTAATTTCATGGAGTTCATGACCTTGCTCACGGAGTAGAATGATCTCTGCACTTTGACTTTTTAACGACTCTATGGCGCAAGATTCCTAGCATTTTTATACTCTGAAAATGTTCTCCAACTATATTCTCATGTCTGATAACTAATTTGACCATAAAAATGGCAAGAAAATGCTTACTTCAAGGAGTTCTTAACCTGGTTCACCGAGTAGAATCAGCTCTGCACTGTGAGTTTTTAGTGACTCTATGTTGCAGGCTTTGTAGCAGTTATATACTGTAAAAACATGTTATCCAACAATATTAGCAAGTATAATAACTAATTTGGCCATAAAAATGGCAAGAAAATGCTTACTTCAAGGAGTTCTTAACTTGGCTTACCGAGTAGAATCAGCTCTGCACTGTGAGTTTTTAGTGACTCTGTGGTGCAAGCTTTGTAGCAGTTATATACTCTAAAAACATGTTATCCAGCAATATTAGCAAGTATAA
This sequence comes from Pogostemon cablin, assembly GCA_023678885.1. Taxonomy (NCBI): domain Eukaryota; kingdom Viridiplantae; phylum Streptophyta; class Magnoliopsida; order Lamiales; family Lamiaceae; genus Pogostemon; species Pogostemon cablin. The sequence goes on from CM042963.1 coordinate 26,097,587, forward strand.
TAACTAATTTGGCCAAGGAATCAAATCTGCACTGCGTGTTTTTAGTGACTCTATGTAGAAAGCTTTGTAGCAGTTATATACAGTAAAAACATGTTATCCAACAATATTTGCAAGTATAATAACTAATTTGGCCATAAAAATGGAAAGAAAATGCTCACTTCAAGGACTTCTTGACCTAGCTCACGGAGTAGAATCAGCACTGCACTTTGACTTTTTAGTGACTCTACGGCGCAAGTTTCCTAGCATTTTTATACTCTGAAAACATGTTCTTCAACCATATTCTCATGTCTAATAACTAATTTGACCATAAAAATGGCAAGAAAATGCACACTTCAAGGAGTTCTTGACCTGGCTCACAGAGTGGAATCAACTCTGCACTGCTTGTTTTTAATGACTCTATGGCGCAAGCTTCGTAGCAGTTATATACTCTGAAAACATGTTCTCCTACTATAATCTTGTACAATAACTAATTTGACCATAAAAATGGAAAGAAAATGCTGATTTCATGGAGTTCATGACCTGGCTCACGGAGTAGAATGATCTCTGCACTTTGACTTTTCAGTGGCTCTATGGCGCAAGCTTTCTCGTATTTTATGCTCTGCAAACATGTTCTCCAACAATATTCTCATGTCTAATAACTAATTTCACCATAAAAATTGCAAGAAAATGCTCACTTCAAGGAGTTCTTGACCTGGCTCACGGAGTGGAATCAACTCTGCACTGTGTTTTTAGTAACTCTATGGCGCAAGCTTCATAGCAGTTATATACTCTGAAAACATGTTCTCCAACTATAATCATGTACAATAACTAATTTGACCATAAAAATGGAAAGAAAATGCTAATTTCATGGAGTTCATGACCTGGCTCACGGAGTAGAATGATCTCTGCACTTTGACTTTTTAACGACTCTATGGCGCAAGATTCCTAGCATTTTTATACTCTGAAAATGTTCTCCAACTATATTCTCATGTCTGATAACTAATTTGACCATAAAAATGGCAAGAAAATGCTTACTTCAAGGAGTTCTTAACCTGGCTCACCGAGTAGAATCAGCTCTGCACTGTGAGTTTTTATTGACTCTGTGGTGCAAGCTTTGTAGCAGTTATATACTGTAAAAACATGTTATCCAACAATATTAGCAAGTATAATAACTAATTTGGCCATAAAAATGGAAAGAAAATGCTCACTTCAAGGACTTCTTGACCTGGCTCACGGAGTAGAATCAGCTCTGCACTTTGACTTTTCAGCGACTCTACAATGCAAGTTTCCTGGCATTTTTAAACTATGAAAACATGTTTTTCAACTATATTCTCATGTATAATAACTAATTTGACCATAAAAATGGCAAGAAAATGCTTACTTCAAGGAGTTCTTGACCTGGCTCACGGAGTAGAATGATCTCTGCAATTTGACTTTTCAGTGGCTCTATAGCGCAAGCTTCCTCGTATTTTTATGCGCTGTAAATATGTTCTCCGACAATATTCTCATGTCTAACAACTAATTTGACCATAAAAATGGCAAGAAAATTCTTACTTCAAGGAGTTCTTAACCTGGCTCACCGAGTAGAATCAGCTCTGCACTTTGAGTTTTTAGTGACTCTATGTTGCAAGCTTTGTAGCAGTTATATACTGTAAAAACATGTTATCCAACAATATTAGCAAGTATAATAACTAATTTGGCCATAAAAATGGAAAGAAAATACTCACTTCATGGACTTCTAGGCCTAGCTCAAGGAGTAGAATCAGCTCTGGACTTTGACTTTTTAGTGACTCTACGGTGCAAGTTTCCTAGCATTTTTATACTCTGAAAACATGTTCTTCAACCATATTCTCATGTCTAATAACTAATTTGACCATAAAAATGGCAAGAAAATGCACACTTCAAGGTGTTCTTGACCTGGCTCACGGAGTGGAATCAACTCTGCACTACGTGTTTTTAGTGGCTCTATGGCACAAGCTTTGTAGCAGTTATATACTCTGAAAACATGTTCTCCTACTATAATCATGTACAATAACTAATTTGACCAGAAAAATTGAAAGAAAATGCTGACTTCAAGGAGTTCTTGACCTGGCTGACGGAGTAGAATATTCTCTGCACTTTGACTTTTCAGTGGCTCTATGGCGCAAGCTTCCTCGTATTTTTATGCTCTTCAAACATGTTCTCCAATAATATTCTCATGTCTAATAACTAATTTCACTATAAAAATTGAAAGAAAATGCTCACTTCGAGTTCTTGACCTGGCTCACGGAGTGGAATCAACTCTGCACTGTGTTTTTAGTGACTCTATGGCGCAAGCTTCGTAGCAGTTATATACTCTGAAAACATGTTCTCCAACTATAATCATGTACAATAACTAATTTGACCATAAAAATGAAAAGAAAATGCTAATTTCATGGAGTTAATGACCTGGCTCACGGAGTAGAATGATCTCTGCACTTTGACTTTTTAACGACTCTATGGCGCAAGATTCCTAGCATTTTTATACTCTGAAAATGTTCTCCAACTATATTCTCATGTCTGATAACTAATTTGACCATAAAAATGGCAAGAAAATGCTTACTTCAAGGAGTTCTTAACCTGGCTCACCGAGTAGAATCAGCTATGCACTGTGAGTTTTTAGTGACTCTATGTTGCAAGCTTTGTAGCAGTTATATACTGTAAAAACATGTTATCTAACAATATTAGCAAGTATAATAACTAATTTGGCCATAAAAATGGAAAGAAAATGCTCACTTCAAGGACTTCTTGACCTAGCTCAAGGAGTAGAATCAGCTCTGGACTTTGAATTTTTAGTGACTCTACGGTGCAAGTTTCCTAGCATTTTTATACTCTGAAAACATGTTCTTCAACCATATTCTCATGTCTAATAACTAATTTGACCATAAAAATGGCAAGAAAATGCACACTTCAAGGAGTTCTTGACCTGGCTCACGGAGTGGAATCAACTCTGCACTACGTGTTTTTAGTGGCTCTATGGCGCAAGATTTGTAGCAGTTATATACTCTGAAAACATGTTCTCCTACTATAATCATGTACAATAACTAATTTGACCATAAAAATTGAAAGAAAATGCTGACTTAAAGGAGTTCTTGACCTGGCTGACGGAGTAGAATGTTCTCTGCACTTTGACTTTTCAGTGGCTCTATGGCGCAAGCTTCCTCGTATTTTTATGCTCTGCAAACATGTTCTCCAACAATATTCTCATGTCTAATAACTAATTTCACCATAAAATTGAAAGAAAATGCTCACTTCAAGGAGTTCTTGATCTGGCTCACGGAGTGGAATCAACTCTGCACTGTGTTTTTAGTGACTCTATGGCGCAAGCTTCATAGCAGTTATATACTCTGAAAACATGTTCTCCAACTATAATCATGTACAATAACTAATTTGACCATAAAAATGAAAAAAAAATGCTGATTTCATGGAGTTCATGACCTGGCTCACGGAGTAGAATGATCTCTGCACTTTGACTTTTTAACGACTCTATGGCGTAAGATTCCTAGCATTTTTATACTCTGAAAACATGTTCTCCAACTATATTCTCATTTTTAATAACTAATTTGACCAAAAAATGGCAAGAAAATGCTTACTTCAAGGAGTTCTTAACTTGGCTTACCGAGTAGAATCAGCTCTGCACTGTGAGTTTTTAGTGACTCTGTGGTGCAAGCTTTGTAGCAGTTATATACTCTAAAAACATGTTATCCAGCAATATTAGCAAGTATAATAACTAATTTGGCCATGGAATCAAATCTGCACTGCGTGTTTTTAGTGACTCTATGTAGAAAGCTTTGTAGCAGTTATATACAGTAAAAACATGTTATCCAACAATATTTGCAAGTATAATAACTAATTTGGCCATAAAAATGGAAAGAAAATGCTCACTTCAAGGACTTCTTGACCTAGCTCACGGAGTAGAATCAGCTCTGCACTTTGACTTTTTAGTGACTCTACGGCGCAAGTTTCCTAGCATTTTTATACTCTGAAAACATGTTCTTCAACCATATTCTCATGTCTAATAACTAATTTGACCATAAAAATGGCAAGAAAATGCACACTTCAAGGAGTTCTTGACCTGGCTCACAGAGTGGAATCAACTCTGCACTGCTTGTTTTTAATGACTCTATGGCGCAAGCTTCGTAGCAGTTATATACTCTGAAAACATGTTCTCCTACTATAATCTTGTACAATAACTAATTTGACCATAAAAATGGAAAGAAAATGCTGACTTCAAGGAGTTCTTGACCTGGCTCACGGAGTAGAATGTTCTCTGCACTTTGACTTTTCAGTGGCTCTATGGCGCAAGCTTTCTCGTATTTTATGCTCTGCAAACATGTTCTCCAACAATATTCTCATGTCTAATAACTAATTTCGCCATAAAAATTGCAAGAAAATGCTCACTTCAAGGAGTTCTTGACCTGGCTCACGGAGTGGAATCAACTCTGCACTGTGTTTTTAGTAACTCTATGGCGCAAGCTTCGTAGCAGTTATATACTCTGAAAACATGTTCTCCAACTATAATCATGTACAATAACTAATTTGACCATAAAAATGGAAAGAAAATGCTGATTTCATGGAGTTCATGACCTGGCTCACGGAGTAGAATGATCTCTGCACTTTGACTTTTTAACGACTCTATGGCGTAAGATTCCTAGCATTTTTATACTCTGTAAACATGTTCTCCAAATATATTCTCATGTCTAATAACTAATTTCACCATAAAAATGGCAAGAAAATGCTTACTTCAAGGAGTTCTTAACCTGGCTTACCGAGTAGAATCAGCTCTGCACTGTGAGTTTTTAATGACTCTGTGGTGCAAGCTTTGTAGCAGTTATATACTGTAAAAACATGTTATCCAACAATATTAGCAAGTATAATAACTAATTTGGCCATAAAAATGGAAAGAAAATGCTCACTTCAAGGACTTCTTGACCTGGCTCACGGAGTAGAATCAGCTCTGCACTTTGACTTTTCAGCGACTCTACAGTGCAAGTTTCCTGGCATTTTTAAACTATGAAAACATGTTTTACAACTATATTCTCATGTATAATAACTAATTTGACCATAAAAATGGCAAGAAAATGCTTACTTCAAGGAGTTCTTGACCTGGCTCACGGAGTAGAATGATCTCTGCAATTTGACTTTTCAGTGGCTCTATAGCGCAAGCTTCCTCGTATTTTTATGCGCTGTAAATATGTTCTCCGACAATATTCTCATGTCTAATAACTAATTTGACCGTAAAAATGGCAAGAAAATGCTTACTTCAAGGAGTTCTTAACCTGGCTCACCGAGTAGAATCAGCTCTGCACTGTGAGTTTTTAGTGACTCTATGTTGCAAGCTTTGTAGCATTTATATACTGTAAAAACATGTTATCCAACAATATTAGCAAGTATAATAACTAATTTGGCCATAAAAATGGAAAGAAAATACTCACTTCATGGACTTCTAGGCCTAGCTCAAGGAGTAGAATCAACTCTGGACTTTGACTTTTTAGTGACTCTACGGTGCAAGTTTCCTAGCATTTTTATACTCTGAAAACATGTTCTTCAACCATATTCTCATGTCTAATAACTAATTTGACCATAAAAATGGCAAGAAAATGCACACTTCAAGGAGTTCTTGACCTGGCTCACGGAGTGGAATCAACTCTGCACTACGTGTTTTTAGTGGCTCTATGGCGCAAGATTTGTAGCAGTTATATACTCTGAAAACATGTTCTACTACTATAATCATGTACAATAACTAATTTGACCATAAAAATTGAAAGAAAATGCTGGCTTCAAGGAGTTCTTGACCTGGCTGACGGAGTAGAATGTTCTCTGCACTTTGACTTTTCAGTGGCTCTATGGCGCAAGCTTCCTCGTATTTTTATGCTCTGCAAACATGTTCTCCAACAATATTCTCATGTCTAATAACTAATTTCACCATAAAATTGAAAGAAAATGCTCACTTCAAGGAGTTCTTGATCTGGCTCACGGAGTGGAATCAACTCTGCACTGTGTTTTTAGTGACTCTATGGCGCAAGCTTCATAGCAGTTATATACTCTGAAAACATGTTCTCCAACTATAATCATGTACAATAACTAATTTGACCATAAAAATGAAAAAAAAAATGCTGATTTCGTGGAGTTCATGACCTGGCTCACGGAGTAGAATGATCTCTGCACTTTGACTTTTTAGCGACTCTATGGCGCAAGATTCCTAGCATTTTTATACTCTGAAAACATGTTCTCCAACTATATTCTCATGTCTAATAACTAATTTGACCAAAAAATGGCAAGAAAATGCTTACTTCAAGGAGTTCTTAACTTGGCTTACCGAGTAGAATCAGCTCTGCACTGTGAGTTTTTAGTGACTCTGTGGTGCAAGCTTTGTAGCAGTTATATACTCTAAAAACATGTTATCCAGCAATATTAGCAAGTATAATAACTAATTTGGCCATGGAATCAAATCTGCACTGCGTGTTTTTAGTGACTCTATGTAGAAAGCTTTGTAGCAGTTATATACAGTAAAAACATGTTATCCAACAATATTTGCAAGTATAATAACTAATTTGGCCATAAAAATGGAAAGAAAATGCTCACTTCAAGGACTTCTTGACCTAGCTCACGGAGTAGAATCAGCTCTGCACTTTGACTTTTTAGTGACTCTACGGCGCAAGTTTCCTAGCATTTTTATACTCTGAAAACATGTTCTTCAACCATATTCTCATGTCTAATAACTAATTTGACCATAAAAATGGCAAGAAAATGCACACTTCAAGGAGTTCTTGACCTGGCTCACAGAGTGGAATCAACTCTGCACTGCTTGTTTTTAATGACTCTATGGCGCAAGCTTCGTAGCAGTTATATACTCTGAAAACATGTTCTCCTACTATAATCTTGTACAATAACTAATTTGACCATAAAAATGGAAAGAAAATGCTGACTTCAAGGAGTTCTTGACCTGGCTCACGGAGTAGAATGTTCTCTGCACTTTGACTTTTCAGTGGCTCTATGCGGCGCAAGCTCTTCGTATTTTTATGCTCTGCAAACATGTTCTCCAACAATATTCTCATGTCTAATAACTAATTTCACCATAAAAATTGCAAGAAAATGCTCACTTCAAGGAGTTCTTGACCTGGCTCACGGAGTGGAATCAACTCTGCACTGTGTTTTTAGTGACTCTATGGCGCAAGCTTCGTAGCAGTTATATACTCTGAAAACATGTTCTCCAACTATAATCATGTACAATAACTAATTTGACCATAAAAATGGAAAGAAAATGCTGATTTCATGGAGTTCATGACCTGGCTCACGGAGTAGAATGATCTCTGCACTTTGACTTTTTAACGACTCTATGGCGCAAGATTCCTAGCATTTTTATACTCTGAAAACATGTTCTCCAACTATATTCTCATGTCTAATAACTAATTTGACCAAAAAATGGCAAGAAAATGCTTACTTCAAGGAGTTCTT